>JACDJE010000107.1:482484-524321 GCA_016647715.1 Pavo muticus | reverse complement strand
AAAAAAAAAGTATTTCAAAGCATGTCATTTTTGTTTCTTAAATCTGTAACAGGAAAACTGACAACTTCAGATAATCCATCCTCACATTTAAGACCATAACCAGAACATAAAGCCTTACCAGCACCTCTATTACTGCCCTAAACCCACAAGAAAGGCAAAGTAGGAAGCAGAAACGAAACCAAAATATGCATTTAGGCCACTTAGTCGAGTTATTCTTTATTCAGCTAGCACCAAACACTTCCCAGAGTTAATGATGTATTCAAGCTTCTGTACTATGCTTGCATAAAACAATAATTCAGAACACTATCAGTAAATGTCTGTTTCTGACCTATTTCATACACGTTAAAGAAAGGCAAAATCCCAGTTTCTTCTACAGGAGCTAGCTATTCTGCAGGTTAAGCACTAGCATAACAGAAAAGCTTTCACACCCAGGCTTCAAAGAGAAATTAGGGGCCAGCAGCAGTAACTTCAACATCAGCTTAACTGCTAAATCTCAAAGGAACACTTAGTCCTGTTGCTGTGAAAATCCTGAGTATTCAGCCAAAATTGCCTGTGTAGAAGGGGCTGGGGGCCTTTAAGAGCTCAGACTGCAGCTGCTGCAATACAGGCAGTAAATGAGAAGGAATGACAGTGAAGGCAGTCCCCCCCACAAAGCCAAGCCCTGGGCATTTCATTGTGCTCAGAGAAGAGCAGCATGGCCGCTGCCTTGAATACAGCCTCCCTGAGCCTCTTTTCTCGTCATACCACACTGGGAACAACGGAACAGAAAAGCAATTTTCCTATTTACTTCTCTGACATGGGTGAGGTTCTATGATTTCTTTGTAGAAACATCAAAATATATGCAGAAGCAGAACAGCACTAGATCTTATCACTTCCACCGCCAATGCAATCGTCAGCACCCCTACGCAGTGCAGCTTTGCTACCTGACCCCGTTACTCTAGCCATCGTATGCCACCTCGTATCTATCCTGGAAAGCACAGACCCTCTCAGCAGGCCCTGAACAGTCTGCTCAGAGGCATCAGTGGCCTTCAAGGATCTGCCACATGCTTCTCTCTGCCTTTTTCCCCACTGGCACCACTTGCTCCATTCAGCTTCAGGAAACAGCTCTGGGCTGCCTCAGCACAATCTTTGACAAACTATCTGAAATGGCCCTTGAAGGACAAGTGGAGGGTGGGGAGCTGCCCTCTTTCAAACCACATTCACAAGGAACAGTACACAACAGGTAAGACGCAACAGAAAAAGTTGCACGACAGAGAAATGTTACACTAAGTTGCAATTATTATAAGGATGTAACAAAAGTTAGAAATGCCTACAAGAAGGGATAACTTCTTCGTTCTGCCTACATAAAAAGATAAAATCTTCTAATCAGAATACAGAAATTGCTGTGCTTTGCCCAGAGGGGCAGAGTAAATTACACAAGGAAGCAACTAAACAAAATTTAGCCAGACTAATTAGCTATGATTTTATTTTTGTAGCTGCTGACTAATGCAACAGCAATTATGCTTTTGTTTTGTTGGGTTTTTTTCCATTCCTAGAGTAGAGCTATGTAGAAAATAAGCAGTCAACAGGCTTGGAGCTTTTCCTGCAGGGACTGCTCCTAGTTTTACTAGTTGCTTTGGACAAGTAAGTGTTTGCTTTTGAGTAACTCAGTATTTACAAAACCCACAGGTATTTCCTACAGTAAATATAACAAGAGGCTAAGAAACATTGCACACGTGTTGGTGAACTCTTTTGAAACAAAGTTGCTGCCACGACCTCATGAATTCCCTCCACACAGTATGCCCTCTAATCCTGAAGTTCCATGGTCAGCAACATTCCAACCTGGATGATCAATGAGTCTTTCCAGATACTACAGCGGTTATTTCCCAAGATAAAATATACAGCAATTAATTTACACTTGATTCCTGGGGGAAGGGAGGATTAGTGACAGCAGGGCTAATATGAACTAGTGCTAACACATTTAGAATGACCTTCAGGCAATGTAAGTCCAATTCATACCTTCTGACTCTGAGAGCCATCACCTTCATCAGAAAAGCCGTCTTCCTGTTGATCATAAGCAGGCCCTCCCAGGAACCTTATTCTCTTCTCACATTGCTTCTTCGCCACTGTCAACTGATTAATATACCTCTTCATGTTGCGAGCTCTCAGCAGGTCAGCTTTCATTGCCGCAGTTTCTTTCCCTTTTGAATCTGAGAACAAAGCAAATCAGAGATCATTTTTTACAACACAAAAACTTAATCTCTTCAGTGCCTCTGTGCCCTGTGTGATCACAGCATTTGTCATTTGGGAATCAACTGTGCCCATGAGTACAGCTGCTGTGAAGTCTGTATATGAATCAGAAAGATTATTTTGAAATGTTCTCCAGTGATGCCTCATGTGTTTACATAAAACAGCTCAGGAAAAAAAATGTCCATTGAATGCTGATTTCTTCAACTCTCTCGCCATCATTTGCTACAAGACACAGATTCTAAAGTTTTACTACAGGTTGTACATTTCTCAGACGGCATTAGGGTGCTACCTGCAGCCACGGTGTACAATAACTCACGGAGCGGATAGTTTATGTACCTCACTGAACATAATGATGACTGAACACAACGAGGACCAGGCTCAATCCCTCCCAGCTCAGCATTCCATATTCCCATATCACTTGTAAATCCTAATTTCTTGAGCTCAGTGCAAACAGCACAACATACAGTCTCACCTCCAGCCCATTGGAAAAGTTGAGATGACTAAGAGATCTAATAATGCCCCAGCAAGACTGTACAACTCTGCTGAGCAGTGAAGTAACGAGAAAGCCGGTCAGCTGAACAAGGCTTGGTAACAGAAGGTATAATGTTTGTGTATTCTGTTTAGTTATAAAAGACCTAAAAAACATAGCAAAACAAAACCTAGCAGATAATGCACATTAAAAAAACCTACTGAGTTGAAATCATGCCTGTTTTATAGCTGCAGGGTGCAACTAATTCACATTTCTACATTGGTTTTAATATCCTCCTATTCCAGAAAGCATCCCTGCTTTTTCAGGCTGCAACTAGAGCTCTGTAGCAAAGTACTTGGGCTTGTATTCAGCTCAGGATTAATTCACTGCTCAGGGATAAGTGACAGAGATGTATTCTGCTATTTTTTTGACATATCAAATGTAGTAAAATGTTGTAGACAAAAACAGCATTCAATTTGCAGAACAGCTACAAGAAAGAAACAACCACACAGCTAGATTCTGTGAATGCATACAAAGAAAAATGAAACCTCTTTGGAGTTACTTCAAATAGGTACTTGAAATGCATTTCTAATACACTGAACTATCTTTCCTTTTAGATTTTCTTTTTTTGCCCATTTATTTACCCTTAAAAGCAATATGTAAATAACTGCATGAGTTTTGCCCTTCATATACTGAAGGGCAACAACTCAAAGTGTGTAGAGCTCCCTAAATCCCTACACATAACGTGAATTCTGATATACTCCCAAAATACCTTACTATATTCTTAATCTTACTTCATTTGCTGCACGTATTTATACATGTTGGTATGGAAGCTTCCTGATTCAAGGACTGTTAGTGTGTCTTATTTGCTAAGTATCATTTACATCTGAACTGCCATATAATAGTGAACTCCACAGATAACATTCACTGAAGCAAAAGATAAAATGAGTTTACCATGAAAGAAATAAGCCATCTGTTTTCCTGGCATGTTATCTCCACAGGGAAGTCAACAGAGCATTTAATTTAGTGTTTTAGTTCCCTGACCGGAGGTACCAGTATTACTGAGGGAAAAGGAGAAGAGAACAACAAAAGGAAAAGGAAGAAATCTGAAGCACAAAATAGCTCTCCCTCACAATTAAATATACTGACAATACAAATACATGGACAGTAGATTGAATTTGAAAGATTAAAACCCAGCATTTCCCCTGCTCCACCCAACTCCAAAATGGTTTCTGGAAGTTCACAGTTCTCTCAGTATCTTAATACTTTGGGCTCAAAATGCATACATACTGACCAGGCGTAGGCCTGACAGAACCACTGCCCAAATCCTCCTCACCTCTTCTTTCAGCTATGGTGCCCACAGGTAGACCCACACAGCCTCATCCCCTGTGCTAGCTAGGCTGCTACACATCTTAGAATCATTAAGGTTGGAAAAGACCTCTAAGACAATCTAGTCCAACTGTCCATCTTCCACCAATATTGCCCACTAATCCACATTCCTCAGTACTGCATCTACAAGTTCTTCAGACATCTCCATGGATGGTGACTCCAGCAGCTCCCTCGGCAGCCTGTGCCAATGCATTGCCACACTTTCGGAGAAGAAATGTTCCCTAATATCTAATCTGAACCTCCCCTGGTACAACCCCTCAGCCTCCTCTTCTGACTGAATCTTTCTCCCTTCCTCCTCTGCAGAGTCATCTGCCACTCTGCAGAGCTGACTGACTCTTGCTGCTCAAAAACCCACACTTTTTAAGTCCACAACCAGTGCAATACAATGACCTTCTTTAGTAAAGAACAACACATTCTCAGAGGGCTTTAGAAGAAAACATGCTTACTACGTTAAGTCTTATCATCCTGTGATTGTAGGCCTCCAGGAAAGAAAAACAAACCCTACACCACACCTGCTTCCTGAGATCAATTACTTTCAAAATACCTTCACACCCGTAAGGAGCCACTCCATGTCAGGACCAGTTGGGGTGGAGAGCTCAAGAGCCCACTGCCAACCTGCTCCTGTCAGCAGGACAGCCTGGCAGTGAGGTCCCTCTGCCAACAAACAGTAGGCCTACGCAGTGCACTGCAGCGAGCAGCGCGCTCTTTTCAATCCATCCTCTCCTATTACCACAGCACTGAAATACAAATACGAGCCTTTTCACCATTTCTGAGAATCAGTATGTTCGCTACATTCAGATATCCTGGCAAAAGCCAATTAAAACCAGAACATTACAGGAGAAGCAGCTTGCATTTACTCACATACCCTTCGGTAATCACCAATAAAGAGAAGAGAAGCAGACGTATGCTACTAATGCTGTTCCACGGTCATGTACGGAAAGAAAATGCAAGATTTGGACAATTTTTTACTAGCAAAACTTTACAGTTTTCAGATGTTTTTTTTCCCCCCCCCTTGAAAACAAACAAACAAAAAACCTGCTCCTCATCAGCCAAATGACACACATACTTCCTCCACAAGCTGCACATGATTTTTCCAGCAGCAGCTAATCAGGAGCTTCTTTACTGTCCCTTTCTCCATAGAAGCAGCATACAAAAGCTTTTCATTTTAATCGCAGTTACTCTACAAAAATGTAACTCAAATGGAAACAAGTCTTGTTCCTTTAGAGCTTCCAGACAGATGCCTGTCACCTGGCAACAAGCACAGCAGCACTGACTCCTCTCTCTCCAGTCTCTGGAGGAGCACTGCACATCCACGACTTCATGTGTTCCTTTTTTTGCAAGAGCTGAGCTTAGCACATGCACTGCCTACTTAATGCTAAGCTGAAGTTCTACTGAGTGCGTAGGCTACTACTGTGACATTTAACAAGAACCACAAGTTTACAGAAAGATAATAGAATTGTACACCTACCTGACCACTGCAGGGCTAATCAAAAAAGCATATAAAGGAGGGCATTCTCCAAACACCTCTCAAACACTGACAGGCGTGGGACATCAACCACCTCACTAGGAAGCCTGTTCTAGTGTTTGACCTCCTCACGGTAAAGAAATGTTGTCTTGTGTCCAGTCTGAATCTGCCCTGGAACAGCTTGGTGCTGTTCCCATACATCCCAGATCACTGTGACGTCTTTAATATCATGAACTCTCTGGGCTCCAAAGGTTTCACAACTCCTTGGGAAAAAGTGCTACAAGTATCTTGGATGGATTCAGGATTCCTTATCAAATCCATTATGTCAAGTCGCTTAAACTCCGCTCTCCAATGCAAATAAGTACTGATCAAGTCATTTAGGTTACATAGGTGTGTGACCTGCTCACCCAGAATACAGAACTGCAGACATAAGAGAACTCAGAGGTTAAAAGTAGTTTGAGTTACTAATCAAGTATCACTCCTAATTCAATCCCTCATTCCCTTCTGTATATTCTCTTAAGCATGACAGTGTTTTGACTTTCAAAACTTGATTTGTCCATGAGCATAAAGGATGGTTCAAGCTATCGAAACTGCGCTAAATCCCAAATATTTCAGGCAACAGAGGGGAAAGGCCTTAAAGGGACATTATAGAGAATTTAGGTGCTGATCCTTAGAAACATGTAGTGCAACACACCCTTCACATCCCAGTCACAGTGGCAGTATGGTAAATTTGAGCGTGAGAGAAAGTATGCTCTTTACAGCTACGTATACCTGACCACATACAGCCTCTACGTTCCTCTTGGTCACTTCTGTCCAACTAGTCAGCCTTCCTCCCACCCTCTTTTGGCCATCACTAGCTCACACAAAGGATCTCAGGAAGAGGAAGCAGCAGCTCCTCTGGGGAACTCATTTGAAAATCACAAATGAAAACAAATCAGTCTGCCATGATCAGAGTCACTGCATCCCCATCCACAAGAACTACACAGGCGCGGCCACACCAGAGCAGAGTGGAAGATTCCATCCAGGTATCCATGCAAGCACAGTTGTATGTAACTCTTTAATCACTGCCAACAAGCTATGCAAAAATAACTGTGTATCCCTGTGTGCAAGATGGTGTGGTGGGAAGGCATAATCTAGTTTTGTGTAATTAAGTTAGATGGCATCTGTAATGCACTGGAATGGAGAAGTACCCATTTTACTCCACTCAAAATTACCATCTTGACAAAACCCACACATCACAGTCCACTCTTCCAAGTTAGTTTGAAGCCTGAGTTTCCAAAAGAAAAGCCCCTTCCTAAAGCTGAACATTCAAGCATCTTTCAGAACTACAGTACATAATGAAGCTTACCCACAGACAGCTCTGTTTCTGCGTATGTCTTCAGCTCCGCTTACAAAAGCAAGTATCTAGATGCATACTGAAAATGCTCAGCAGGAGAAACCTACTGCCAACTCAGTAGATTTTTTCATTCAGAAATAAATGGCTGCTTATTCAACCTGTCTCACAATACCTGCTTGAAAAGGAACAATTTTCTCAACAAGGATGTTCTGTGGTCAGTTACAGCTTAGTGTCTGAAAAATTGTTCTAAACTGCCATGTGAGGATGGTTTCTGGTCATGCTGTTACACAGATGGTGGAGGACAAAGAAAAGTAGAAGGTAAATCAAATAAATCCATTCAGAATATTGGAAACTGTCTGCAAAGTGATTTGCTCAGTTTTACCTGAAGACAACTACATTCCCTCACAGATTTCATGCTGTTGTTTCTGTTTTAAACAGCATCCAGTAAGAAGGGTTCCCTGTAGATTTCTCTAACACAGCCATCAGTAAGAGATGAAAAAGTTTTGTCTGTTAAACTGCTGGTCTAGTGTATTTACATTACAGTAAATGTCGAACTATTTTAGCAACTTACTTTGTAGCTATTTCATGATTGTTTCTGAAGCCTTTAGAAAAATTAAGACCTACTCTTCCTTCTAGAAGCACGGGCCCTCTCCAATTCATGCCACAGTTCCTGGTCTACAGATCGGTCCTCTTACAAAACTGCTTTCCTAGAATACAGCAAACAAGCTTCCAGATAAGCATCTGTAGACTTTCAAAATGTAAAGGATACACATTCTGTAAAGAAAAATGGATTCCCTAAAATGGAGGCTCAAATTTGATTCAGTATTTCCAAGAGATCAATTCTTACCGAAAGGTAAGATGAAGAGAAAGTTGGACTTCGGTTTTCATTTTTCAGGAAGACGTACGAAGATGTTATTCTTCCAACCAGAGCACACGCAGTTCAAGAAAAGAGCACAGTCCGAAAATATCAACAGGAAGAAATAAGGATGAGTAAAAAGCAAACCTCCTTCTACAGTCATTGCTGCAATGACCCTGGCAGTTTCTGAAGAGGGTATACAGAAGGACAGTTAGGAGAAAAAGCAAATGCTGAAATCTTCAGCAATCTTGTGCATGTGTGAATGGGGAATGTAGTGTCAGCAAGCAAGATAACAGCTTCTACTTACAACGGCCTGCACAACTCCAAAAACATCAACACCTCTGCAAACATTAATGCTACACTAGGTTCCTTACTGTTCAGCTTTAGCAATGACTGAAAGCAATCCTGGACACAGAAGTTACATCACTCATCCAAAGCAGGCATTGTACTGTAAACCTCTGAAATTATTCTGTCTCAGCCTTCTAAGATATTTGACTCTCTCAGGGAGTCAAATACAAAACATACTGCTTACAATGGATCAGATGCTTTCGTACGCTTTCCTTTGCTCTTCTAGGCTCACATGCCAGAAGATTCAAGTGATAAAATCTGAAAAGAAAAAAGACCCTATAGCATGCCATTTTTTCCACTAGAGATGGTTTGATACAATGATGTCCAGAAGTACTTTCTGCTTTTCTTAGAAAGCTTTAACAGCTACACATTTTGCTAATAGGTGGCACCAGCACAAATTAAATTAAGAACTTTGTCCTTGCTGAGGGACAAACATTCCTCTCAAACACCTCTGGGCACTGGCATTAAATGTATACTTTGTTGTTACTGGATCAAGCCATACAAAGTTAGGGAGCTATAGCTCCTATGAGAAGTCATCATGATCTGCAACGTGGCCCTCAAGCAAATCATTGTTAAACAATAAACACCTAATATTTTTCGTAAACTAAAATCTCTTTGGTCTCGTCAAAGGTACATACTCCTGCTCAGTCCTATTTATTGCTGGTCCTGGACTTGCACAGTTTACTTCATTTACATAGCAGCTAGGCACTCATTGCTGTGGAGTATTGTCCGCTCATGCTGCATCAACTGCTCCTCACAGTTACTGCTGTACCTTTTCTTACTGAAAACACCATGACAGGAAAATCCCATATACCTCAAGCTGTTTGTGTACAAATTATTCTTTATGTGCCCTAAGTCAACGCCCAGGCACTAGTGATGAAGGTGCGTTCTCACAACACAACTTTGCCATCAGAAAATGGAAATAGCTACGAGTTAAGACTATCCCCAGGCTGGAATCAAAGTGAAGAGATGCCCTCTATACAAAAGACAGCAGCTCATTCACTAGCAGAAAAAGGGCAATATCACACACCGACCAGTCACACAATTACAGACAGGCAAACAGGTACTGAGGAAAGAGATTTAAAAAGAAAAGAAAAAAATGGGACTGTGCAAACACTTCCATTTTGCATAAAGCTTGTTTGTAGCTCTTCACCATGAAATCTAGCAGTTAAAGGTAGTGATGTGGTGTGGCACTAAGAAAGGAAAACATGAAATGGTAACACTATTTATGTGGTAGTCTGTTCTATGAGCACTGATATTTTCGGTTGGCTGTTCTTTCCACGCGGTGCAAAGCTGTGCTCTGCGTATGTGTGCTTACTCCAATTTTTAAGGAAGGTACCACAGAGCCTTTTTCTTTGACCGTTCTTTTAGATTCATTATCAGATTAGAAAAAAAAAATGTTTCTACCTCCTCCAAAAAGAAATCACCAAAACCAAGACACAAAAACCTTCACAAATATATATTTAACCCTCTACAGTCCGGTGGTTCCTCTTAAAGTTTTACTGTGAACCGACTGAGACTGGAAACTCTGGGAGATGGAAGCCTTAGTAGAGAAAATAAAAGGCAAAAAAACTGCCTTTAACGTGCATGAACTATAATAGGATTGTATTTTAGGCCAGAGCTGAACATACTGTTCCACATAAGTCAAAAAACATCATTTTCTTGAGGAATAGTTACTTAAATATAATAGCTCAGTTGGAAGGGACCTTCCAACTGCCTGACCACCACACGGCAAACCAGAAGTACATAAATGAGAGCACTGTCCAAATGCTGTTTGAACACTGACAGGCGTGGGGCATCGACCACCCTACTAGGAAGCCTGTTCCACAAAAGGCCATAAAAATGCAGAATCAGCTTAACCACAGAATAAGTGGAACTTGATCTCCTTTGTCAGAATAAATAACACCAGCATTTTTACATCTATTCTGCAGAGCAAGGCACTTGGAGCTTCAGAAAAACCTCTTCTCTACAGTGCTCAGTGCAGAGTTAACTGAAACTCCAGTGAGACCAAAAAAAGATAATCAGTAATTAATTGCAGGAGCCTAAACTGCAAAAAAAATATTCCCCAAATCAATTCTTCTCACAACAAAGACCAATGTTGCACAAATGGAAATACAGGCTTAGCAAGATTGATTTTTTCATAACGTACTCAGAGTTAACTTCCCCGTTTCATTTTATTACTTTATGAAACCCATTTTCCATTCAATTCTCATCTAAGAAACATTAATATTTCTCTGTGATGCATGCTTGCACAAAAACTAATGTTAACTTTTACCTCCATTTGGTGCAATCAATATACCCCATAGGAATGCATATCTAGCTCTATTTTAGGATGTAAAAGAAATGTGCAGTGTTGTATTTTCAGAAATTCAAGGATGGACTCCAAACTCTTCAGACTAACAATCAATTGTCCCCCTGCCAACCCCATGCCTCCTGGGGTGCTTCTTCTCTATGTTTCTGCACTATTTTTTCTTCCACTACACTTGAATCACCTTTAAAAGCTTTCCTACGTGACACAAGGAACTAAAACCAAGATCTCTACGTTTAGTTTACAAACAAATCCATTCTTATAATAGAATCATAGAATGGCTTGGTTGGAAGGGACCTTAAAGCCCCCCAGCTCCAACCTCTGCTGGGGGCTGGTGCCCCCCACCAGCTCAAGGCTGCCCAGGTCCCATCCAACCTGGCCTTAGGCACCTCCAGGGAAGAGGCATCCACAGCTCTCTGTGCAGCCTCAACACTCTCTTCCTAACACCTAATCCATGAGTGTTCAATCTCCTGGCTTGCCTGAGCCGCATCAAATGAAGAGGAACTCTCTAGGGATGCATCTATGAAGGGTGCAGCACAAGAAATGCCTCCTAATTATCTTCATGGAAACAAGAATAAATACAAAGAGCACGATAACACTGTTTCATAGAGCAAATTCTCAGCTACAAAACACACTTTTTCAACAAAGTCACCACCATTAGCTCTGCATTTTTGTCTGCAATGAACAAGAGCCTGTATGCTACGCTCATAGCAAACTGCACCAGTGGAGACGACCCACTGTCACCACTGCTGAAATGCACCACCCACCACCTCACTGTGCTCACATTCACTATTTGGTCTCCAGAAAGGTTCAGCAAGAGTCAATGAATATCAGTGGGTGCCATTTTTTCTGCATAGAGGAATTCAGTGATACCCCTTCGTTTCACACATACTTCCATATCAGACACCATTCTGTCAGACTGCCCCTCTGCTGTCATCTGTCACACAGCAGCAACATGAAATGGAATACTGGTGGGAAGGTTCAACCACTACTGCTGCATCACCACTATCTGCCTCTGGTGTTGTAGGCCAACGTCATAAAATAGGAGGCATTACTTTTGGAGCAGCCCTCATAAAAAATGTGGGGGGTGGGCTGCATTGTGAGCTGTGCATGTGGCCCATGGTTTGGACATGGCTTATAATCTAAATCTCCTCTTTTTTAGTTTCAAGCCATCTCCCCTTGTCCTGTCACTATCACACCACATAATATGTTGTTCCCCTCCTGCTTGTAAGCTCCCTTAACTCATATTGTCCACTGTTTTCTCTTATGGTTAGGTGGACCCTCAAACATATCTGTTCAAGCAAAAATTTTGTCTGATAACTTTTCCATCAATAAAATCTCTTGAAAATATACCACAGTTCTGGTACATTTTGAGAACCATAAAAAGAAGTATATACACCTTCAATATAAGCACAAATGTAAGATGCAAGTTCACGCACATTTCAAAAGGCAGACGTTGCCAAAACACTGCAGAAGGATTTAAGAGCACTCTGTACCGCAACACAAAAATGCAATACAATGAGTCAAAATAAAGTCTAACTGATAATTATGTTGTATCATTCTTTATTCTGGGCTTTGAAAGAACAGAGACTTTAAAGAATGGATTGTAGGAATAAAAAAAGAGGAAGCAAGATTCTCAGCATAAAAATTTGCAGTACCAGAAATCCAAGATGCAGCAAGTTCTGAAGATAAAAAAAATACAGGTGCAATCCTTTTCTTGACTCATCAGCTTAGATGGGGACAGTATGGCAGGGGGGTGGAAACACACTATGGAGATTTTAGAACAATCAGGCAAATGAAACAGAACTGAAATACTAAATGCACAGCATTCCTAACATCTAAAAATCCCCCATAAACTGACCTATCTATTTCTGGAGTTCAAATAGCTTTGCAAAATGAAAACAACAGATATGACTGGTAACAAACATGATTCTTACCTTTCTGCCTCTTCACTTGAGGAAAATTGCTGATTGCGGTTGCCTGAACTATTTCCACTACAATCTGATACCTAGTTTTAAAAAAGGCAGGGGATAAGGGTAAAGAGGGAGGAGAGAAAGAAAACAGTGTTTATTATTATTGTATGTATATATATATATATTTTTTTTTTTACAGTGCATTCCTTATACAGCATAATTAAGAATGAATAAACAACAACTCCTCCTCCCCTGAAAACTGAGTTGTTGCTCAGTACGTTTACAACCTAAGCAATAGTGCACATGAGGAAGAGAGCAGGGAAAAAGCTAGTTTTGAAACGAAAGGAAAACTCCCAACTTGCAATAGTATTCCTTTCTCTCTAATGTTGCCATAGTACAGACACTTACTAACTCTCAGTGAATACAATAAGTCATGCTCTTTAACACGAAGAGTAAATATAAATTCACAGTAGGAAACTAGGATTGAACCAGATTGAACTCGGTTCAAGATCAGACAGCTGTATATTAAGGTTCTTCTAGCTAGTGTACATATATGGAGCTTTTCTATCTCTGGGGGGAGGAAAAAGTTCTAAAGTACTACACCCCAGGAGTAATTATAAGCAGCTAGTCATCAAGATCTATACTATATATGATGCATAACAGCTACCACAGCTAGTAAACTGAATTTTAATGTCAGTTTTGTAACGGCAAAGGAAACAGTTTCCAATTAAATCTTCTACAAACCTCAAAATCCTGGCCATGGCAACCTTTCTGATTTCTCTCAGTGCATTTACCTTGGAAACTAATAATACCAGTAATAAATAAGTCTTCCAGTAAATTTAACTCATCTCTGTAGGAGTTCCCTAACCTCAATCAATCAACTCCCTGATGAAGCCTAGTGCCTCCTGGGAAGTCTCCCATTTCCATGACTACTTAATCCTCTGTTTAAGAGAGGATCTGTGACCCATAGATACACGGTCCTTCTATGGTTCATCAGCATTATCCATGTCTCCCCATTCTTCCTTCCTCCTGTAAATTTTTTAGTGTTTGTCTGGACAACCTTTGCCTCTTCATAAGCGTGCCACTTACATTCACTTACAACTACACTTACGGGGTGTTTTTTCTGCAATAATCCTGATTCTACACAACTCCTTCAATACCAAACAAAAACTCAAGAACCTGATTTGCCTAACCAGTAATTCTATGATTCTGTGATAACATGTTTGCAAATATTTCATTTTTTTTTTTAACCCTATTTCCTTTTGCCATTACTTTTCTCTCGTTTTCAGCCATCACCACAGTTCCGTTCAGTTACTTTAGAGAAAGAAAAGCCCCATGAGGAACGTGGTATTCTGCTGCATGAAGGCCTGCAATTAACTCCCTGCTCAGACACAGGCTTCCCAAACAATTCTGAGCAGCTCGCTTAGGCTTTTGGTTCCTTGGTTCTGCCATCTGTAAAACGGGCCACTCACCTCACTCCAGTGTTCTAAGGTTAAAAACACAGGACACGATGAAATTATCAAGTACCACAGAACAGACAACCAAATAAATACTACCATATGGAAGGTGGTCCCCACTTCTACAGCTTCCTTTCTTCCAAAATTTACACCCATTTGTTCACATTCCTGGTTTTACACCTTTCTATTATCAATATAATAATAAGCCTTTTCTTCTGTTCTTTATTTTAAGGGAGGTGCTCCAAGTTACATCCCCAAAGACACCATTTAACCTGTTCCTCCTAGGCCCAAACCACCACCCCAGTCACACTGGCCTGCCAGACTGCAGCCCTTTCTCTCTGCAAGTTTGGTCTGAACATTCTAGCTGCATGCCCTGTGGTGACAGGTGAGTAAACACCTCCGGAACTTCTAGAAGCGATGTACTCATTTGATTTTCAAGAAGTGAACCGTACAGAACAAACAGGACCAATCACGGTCTCACACGTACCTTTCCACTCTTATCTCTGCTACCTTCCCGCTCTTATCTCTTCCTCAGCTCTTTGTCACGTCCATCCCTTTCCCTCATATCTTAAGTAGAAGACAGCACAGAACATGAGATAACGGCCTTCCTTACCATGAATTGCATATTGACCTCTTGCTGCTCTATTAATAACTGAATAAATAAAACACATTTTTAAAGCAGAATTAAGAAGTACCCACTGGCTTATTTCCTTATCACTGTTTACTCCCTGCTATGTTAATTCATCAAGTCTTATCTCCAGTCTTCTTCTGATAGAAGTAAACTCATTTCACATCTCTCATGCAGAATTCATCTTTCCTTCCTCATTTGCAGCAGCCTTCCAATTTATCTATGCTAACTTAAACCTGAGGGGAAACGAGGGTGAAATTTCACTGTAAACTCTCTCTTCTTGAAAGAAATAAGGACAGCACACTTTGTGGAGACTTGATACAACAGGAACTAAACTTTGCCTCACTTCATCACAACAGTGAAGGTAAACATTAGAAGGGTGACTTTGAGAGAAGTTTGTAGATAACCACACAACATTCCCTTCTCTGGAATTTTTCTTTTGCATTTACCAAACAAATTCTAATTTTAAGAATGCAAAGGTATGAATGGGGAAAAAAGAATTACAAAACACATCCTCTGAAAACACTAAATTACTTTTTATGAAAACAAACGTCAGTTCCACAAATGTCCCTTACAAAAATAGAAGGACGTTTCCAAAAAGCAGAGAAATTCTGTTAAGAGATAAAGTGAACGAAAGTCAGAGGCCCTGTACAGATATTAACAAACCGTGAATTCAGAACTTTCTACAGAAGTAATGATAAATAGTTCCTGCATCACTTAAGTTCTAAAAACAGAAACCATACAACCAACACAAAAAAAAAATCAATACTGTTTTTCTTCTCAAGGCAATGCTTATAACCAAGGAGAGGAACAAAAAGATTTAAGAAAATCCTAGCACCATTATTAGCCTTTGAGGGGAAGCCATTTTGCAAGGCAGAAAGCGGGTACGCTTCCTTACAAGGAGATGCAGCACGCACGGCCTCTCCTTCCTGATCTCCTCACCAAAAGCAACAAAATCCTTTACCCACATGTATCTGATGATCCAGCTGGGAATTCTTCCCTACTTGCCCAATAACAAATACCTGATTCTGGTCACAAGAAAGCTTAGCTAATGAGATCAGCCTGAAAAGATACTTATGTCACATGCAAACATATCAGAGCATCCAGGAACTTGAGCTTTCTTGACCGCAGTCAGTCAAGAGTCTGAGGAATTCTATTTTTTTTAATCAGTGCTTCACAGCCTGCTTTATTCAACAAAACATTTGATGTTTATTTTAGTAAATAGACAGTAATTAAATTCATCTGCAAAGATAAAGCACAGCAGGGATGTTTCAAAGAAAAATTGAGTTTCCCAGCAACTACAGTGCCTTGGGATAATTTCCTCAAAGCTAAGCCTACACAGAAAATTGTAACTACTTAAATTCATTCTTTTCCAAGATGTTGCCACATAACATCAGGAGCAATAGGAGGAGGCTAAACACTCATAAATGCCATACACCAGCTCAGAATAGGTGGTGAAAAATGGTTTCCAAGTAAGAACAGGAAACAAAACTTGTGATAAACAGTTTCATTACTCAGAATAGACAGGTTTCCCAGTTAGATGCTAAGTACAGCATACCAGTAATTTATTTCTTGTAGGATGACAACTGGAAGCACTTACCCCACTCCCATCACTCTAAGGGAACCTAACCATGTTCCCTTGCATTCTAAGGGCTTATTTTGCTCTTAGATGGTTTAACTTTCAAGTTGTTTTTATGTGGAGTCAGGAATTGGACTTGACGATACTTGTGGGTCCCTTCCAACTCAGGATATTCGGGGATTCATTAATTCTCTTTAATTTCTTCTTTACAGATTTCTCCTGTGGTTCGCAGATGGGAAATACAACCTGAAGTACTGTTTAGTTTGTTCATCTCAAGTATCATTTGTTTCGTTCATCCATATAGAGACTGTTGCTTGGTTTCTTTAACATAAATCTGCAAACTTCCTTTGGTATATCGTGAAAGCTTTGCAAAATACACTACCTAACTTGGAGATGACCACACAGGTAGGCCCATCTCTCTTTAAGTGCTGGTGACCAAACAGAAGAGGAATTTATCCGCCCACAGGAGAATGCTTTTCACGAATGCTTTAGGGACAGGCTCTGCATAGCAGAAGAAAGAGCACAGCCCTCAAAATCAAATAATATTTTTCTCTTTGAAATTAAATGAAATTTTCCTGGATATTTTCCATTTAAATACTCATCAATATTACATGGGGTGCAGAAGAACACATCTCAAAATGTGAGATGTGAGTAGTCAGACTCCACAGGGCAGAAAGCAAAAATCTCAGTGCAGCCAAAACCACATAATTTCATGAAGCAAATTCGCTACCCGATATTAGAGAACACAGTTTAGGATGACCTACCAGCTAAAAAGAGAGCACACTGAGTGCATTAATATGCCAGAATAACAACAACAGAAGAGTTGGTGGTTGTTTTTTGAGTTTTTTTTTTTTTTTGAAACAAGCAGATCCATTAGTGTGATTATGCTACTAAATATGATGTCAATTAGGTTTTAGACAGAGTCTAATAGAGACTAATTTCTGCTCTCGGTAAAGGCACACTGGCTCAGAGTAAAGAGCAAATTTTACAGCAGATGAGCAATAAGTAGCCAAGCAACAGGATCATTTCACCATCACCTAAACGCATTTTCCTGTCTCAGAAACGCAAGTGGTTTCAGAATCAGGGAAAAGAACAAGAGAAAGTATTTATGCTGCCCACAATACTCCATCTTGGTACATCCATCACTTGGCCCGATCAAGCTGAGTCTAACAAAAGGTCTGGGTCACAACAGATGACCCAGAGTGTGCCAAATGGAATCGATGTGCTTGTGTCTTTCAGATGTTGCTGCAGTCATTTAGGAAGAAAGCTGACTTGTAGCAGCAATTGAAGGGAGCAAGGGAAAAAGAAAAATAACAGTTCTGGCTAGTGGTGACAGATTAGGACCAGTACTCTGAAAATGGGTTCAACAGCTTTCTAAAGCTTTAGTGTGCTCAACAAAACCAAGACAATACAAAAATCCTATCTAGATAGTATTCCTTCGGCCTGCTCCCCAGGCTTCACTTGCTCTTTATCCTTTCTCTTGCATCAGAAATCACAGGAGAAACAGCACAGCTGTAAAGATAAGGCAAGTATAAAGATCATCTCATGCTTGGGCAAGCAGGTTCAAGATGCATGTGGGTATGTTATGATGCAAGCTGGAAGAAAAATGAGGTGGTAACTGAGATTTTTCAAGAGGAATGGAAAATAAGTACAAAAGGGGGTACTCATTATTTTACTGGGAAACAGCAACAAGAAACATACTGATGATATGTAGGAAACTTAGGGTGTTCTTAAGGTCTTTAAGATATTCCTCACAGTTCATTGACATATTTAAGAAGGATGCAATTGGGAAACAACTTCCTGCAACAGTCCAGAAACACCTCTACATCACTGGTAAAGTGTGCTGGAACTCGAACCCTTCTTTCCATGTCACAGAATCACAAACTGCAAAGTGTGCTGAGTTCCAGCTAAGTGGAATTTTTTTTAACGTTTTCTACCATCAAACTGAGAAGCTGACTATATTACAGATTAATGAATACTGTGGCTTGTCATCTTTATTGTCTCTGCTTCGCTAAAGGAAAAAGAAATCAAAAACTGAACTGAAAATATACTTCATTCAAATCTCAGTAACTGGCTAGCAAAAGCAGCACATTTAGCTTCAAATAAGCTACAGTGAAGCATCAAGTACCTCAGTTGTTTCAGGAATTCAACATCGGTGTTGCTGTTAATCAGCTTGATGAACTCCTCATATGAAGGAGCATATGTGTAGTCTTTCTTCTGATGCTCACTCATCTGTTCTCTGTACTCCAGCTGGCTGAGTAGCATTTGGTTGATATAATCTGGGTCGCCCAGCAGTTCCACCACTGGTTTCAGTACTGGAGAGGAGAAATATTTTAAAACAAAATCCTTATGTTGAGGAATATCTGTTGTACTTCACGAGAATACTACAGATAAGAGGCAAAAATAGATGCAAAAAAATCAATAAGAATTTCAAACCAGTCTCCTGGACCACACAGTACATTTGAGACCTCATGTATATCTCTTCATGAGAAAACTGTTTGTGCCATTACCCAAACCAATGTACACTGACAAAGTTGAGTCCCACTTGGGAAATTTCAAGCGTTTTTTTTTTTTTTCTTTCTGCTGCGTGCCTTGGAAGCTGTGACATGAAATTTTCACTTATAATGGCTGTAAAGTGAACTGGATTGCATAATGTACTTGAGACTTCAGAATTTGAATTCAACAATATTAAAAAATGACAAGCATATTTATAATCTAATTAAAGCATATCTGATAAAATGAAAAGCAAAATAGAAAAGCTTTATTAAAAAATTGGATAATTCAAAGTCTAAAACAAATCAAATCTGGTATCATAATTCAATCATAATCACATCTATGGATTCTGTGCATCTGAATGAAGCTCAATAGGTCAAAATTATTCACATAATCACTAAAAATAATGCCACTGAAGACTGTAAAAGGGTTTCCCTATGGGAAAAAAAATGACAGAAGGAATGGACAAAAGGGATCTTATCCTGAAAGGCGCTAAGGAACATGGCAACAAGTCAGGACAGTCAAGTAACACACTTAATTTGGAAAACAGAAAGTGCCTTATTGGCCATCACTGAAAATAAAATATCAGGACTTAAAAGTGTAGCATCAAGACATACATAAAGATGTCTGTAATTATTAATACTGTACATGTGTACATGTTTAATTAACTCCGATCTTTCATCTACCTTTTGTTGCAAGTATTTCTGCAAGGACTATGCGCAAGCTGACAGACTGGACATCCTTTGAGGGTAGGAGACAACACACCAGAATTTGAGAACATTTTTGCAGGAACCTTACTTCTTCATCAGAGTTCCTCAAGCATGGGTGCAGCAAAAAGGGTCTCGGTGGATCTTCCTGCCTGAGAAAAGAAAGGGGGAAAAAAAAGGAAAGGAAAGAAGGAGAGAGACATAACTTGAAAATATTGAAAACATGAAAAATCCATCATCAGGTTAAAGAAAAACTTCAGTAAATAACACTTTGATCCTCATGTATTTTTAAATGTTTTTTTTTAATTTATTATTATTATTTTTTTTAAGTCTATTATGACACATTTCCAAATTCCTTTGCTCTGCTAGTGTTTTCACCTGCCAAAATAGAAATACCACATCAAATAGAAGCAGCAGAAACAGTCCAACAACTGGAAGGAAAAAAGACCAAGGGCAGAGAACAACCATAAAGGAGTCCCCATTTCTCTACACTTCTCAGGGGGAAGAGGTAGAAGAGGGTGGATGGGAGAAAGGTGTTTTTAGTTTGCTTTTGGTTCTTAGTCTCCAGTCTTGTTAGTAGATGGCAATAAGTTACATTCATCTCCCTATACTGAATCTGTTTTCAGTATCTGAGTGATCTCCCTGTCCTTACCTCAACCCTTGAGCCCTTTTCCATCATATTTTATCCGTCCTTTGAGGAGGGGCAGTGAGAAAGCAGCATCACAGAGTTTGCAGTGTGAAGCCACTGCATAAGCAGAGTACTTGGGATCATTTCTAGTTTGAGAAACAGGTCTAACTGCTATATAATGAAGGTATGTTCTTTCCTTCATAATTGGCAAGCAAAAAATACCCTGTACGTTTGACCTAGCTTTCCCAAAACATCAGTTTTCAGCCAGTCACCTGCAGACTACATCAAATTGTTCTGAGCAAGACACCTATACAGTAACAGACTTGGTAATATCACTCATGTACACTGTAAGCGAGCAACAAATTTAGAGGAGGATTAACAACAACAGCGAAAAAGAAAACACATTTAGAAGTATACAAGAAGAATTGCAGTTCTGCAAATGAGAACTGAGCACATGGTTAACAGTGTCAGTGCAGTATATCGAGTGTGAAAATGGGAAGCATGACACTGTAGGGGTGCAAACCTCACACGCCTTGACTGCACACCCAGCACTGACCAGTCCACCTCCTTGCAGATGCCAATGGCTTCCTGGACTTTTCAGTGTTCCTCTGACTGGATGTGCCATGGTAACTCCATAATGGAGGTAATGGCGGTACATTTCCTTTTATATCAGAATGATTCTAGAAGCACAGACAAGGTGCCCTAGCAGTCCTCTCACAGTCACATGCCTGAGGAGTCCCAACCACACATACGTATAGTTAAACAGCAAGGTGATCAAACCAGTGATTACAAGCAGACAGACACAGCATCACCTTAGAGGCCCAGGGCCTCAGCAGAAGGCCCTCAGGTGTTACACATCCCATACCAGTGCCTCCTCCCACCCTCCGCATGTCTGCTTCCCTCCTAGAGCTGGAGGCTGCTGCCTTGGTTAGCATCAACCAACTGATGATCACAGAGCTGCTCCAAGCCTATAGCCTCAGTGTGGGAAAAGTGAACAAAAGCTGTATGCCACCAAACCAGAAGTTTCTGGTTGTGCACCAGTGCAAGGCCACCAGTGACAGGCAGCACTGCAGAAATGATCTTTGCTAGTGAGTCCAGGAAGGAGCAAATCTGCTGCAACAGTAATAACATCGCTGTAATAGCACAAGTCATTTGTTTCAAGGTGACCAAATCAGGTTCTTAAACTCATTTTCAGAAGAATGAGAATGTGAAAATGTCATTTGTTTTCAATTTGACTGAAGCTTACTTATTCAGTCCCAAATCAAATGTTTTGTATTCAAATACAGATAATGGAGAGGGTTTCAATTCTACAAGAAAGACTAATTTCAAAACAAGTCCCTTGGAACAGCTTGGATGTGAATACTGTTTGTTCTTCAGAGGAGCAGTGTATGAGATGTGCAGATTTCATTACTAACCAGCACAGCTGGTGCAGCTGATGTAGCTCCAAAAGCTGTTAATCTTGTTCTGGTAGGATCTCTTCTCTCTGGCAACTGAATACCTGGCTATTTTCCTCAGCGCATTTCCATTGCTCTTGCATCCTCCAGATACATCCTACTGCCTCCCCAACAACACACATCAGTCACCACATCACATGCTGCCCCTAAAGGCATTCATTATTTATCCAAAATCGGATATGTCCCAGGCAGACAGAAAGTCTGGGCCATTTCTATGCAGCCACCTCTCAGGGAAGCCAAGCCTTCCTCCTCTGGACAGGTTGAGCACCCCCAGTCGGCCACTTCAAAACACTGCCAGAAGCAGGAGCTAAATGCCAAGAAACAGGTGACATCCACTCAGCACCTGCTAGCTGGGAGCAGACCCATTTCTAACAAGCAGTTCCTACGTATTAAGAGCAATGACAGAGAACCTGTACTAAAAACAAGTGACAACTGTTCTGTCACCTGGGAGCACACACGCACACAGCCCTTCCTTCCCAGACAAACTTACCTAATTCTGGGACACAGTGCATAGTTATTAGATCAAGCATGTGCAAAGCACGAAGCCCAGCTGTTATGCACATAGTATTTCACTAAATCGAGATTTAAGTCCCCTTTGCCATCAGCATCTTTCTAAACACACCCACACACAGCATCAATCTCCCGAGGAATGCCAGGGTGTTAGCAGTCCCAAACAAACTGGAGTATTTACTGCACCTATGCCATCATGAATGCAGAAGTCATTTCTCATTACCTTTGCCTTCTTGTTGTACACATTTATTCCCTGTGAACAGGCAGTACATGCAGATAGGCTGAGTTAGACCCATCCCAGGACTCTTCTGGTACAGTCAACAGAACAAACAGAAAACTGCACAGAATAAACAAGCAGAATGGCTAATCTTTGGTTCTTGTTTTTCTAACTCAACTAATGCATTTTTGCCTGAGGGAATTATGAGGGAGAAGGAGAGCTGCATGCACTGCAGCTGACAGGCCATTTAAGAACAGTTTCCTTTGTTTTCTGGAGAATTCTCCATTATCTAAGAGGATATGAACCTCTGCAAAAGGGGGTTCTTTCAGTTACTTTCCTTCTATTTGCTTCAATATAAACATCAACTTGTAAGGAAAATACACTATTCATCAATTAAACGTCTGCCCAGAAAGCAGCATCCCTTCTGACTCAGGCTTCTCCTTCACACCTACCGATTAAATAACTGAGCAGTGAGAGACCATGGAAGGAAGTACAAGCACCACTGCTGTCATCTGTCCTGGAGCAGTAGGTAGGATGTCCTGATGACACAATCTTAATGTTCAGGATCTTACCTCTGGGGGAATCTTATAAAAAATAAAGAAAGGTAATATTCATTTTGCAGTGACCAACAGGTAAAGCAGAAACTAACAAAAAGCAAAGCCACCCCATCTCCCAAGTGCTTAATATAACTTGGTAGCTTTAATCGTATCTCAAATAGAAATAGAAGCATTATTTCTCTCCCTATCCAGTTTTAAACATGTGTTATTAGAACTGTTTGGAGTTTCCAAACAAAAAGACATTTAGTAATCGCAGAAAATCCTTATCCAAAAATGCATTTAGATATTTACAGAGAGAGATCTGAAAGTCTGGTCAATTATCCATAAGTTCCTAGCATAGCTGTATGCAGTCAACTAATATAAATGCCGCACTGTAGCTAAGAGTTCCAGAAGCCCATAAACCAGGCACGTTTCATCTGCTTCAGGCAAGAGGCAACGAATGGCCAGTAGTGGCTTTATTCATTTGTGTCCTCCTGAACAATAAAAAGGTAATAGTGACATACATAGGAGAACAGAGATCCAAGTGACTTCAGTGATTCTAAAGCAGCAGACAGAACTCAAGCTTTGCACAGCACACTTATAGATCATCCTCTTTGCTTCCCCATGAGCTACAACGCCAGTGTTAACTTCACAGAAGTTTCTTGCCAGTGATTTTCATCGTATGAGTTCAAGCATGCTCTGAATTCTTAACGCTATCCAGTGCCGCTCCACAGCTTCAGAAAGCAAATGAGATTTCCTTCAGCCGCCCCTAAATCAGTGGAAGATCCAGAAACTGGGAACTCGGACCTATAAGCATGGCCCGTCACAGTGAACTCTGTTTTATGGGATCTGTTCCAAGTAGTGAGCTTCTTCGGTCCCAGACTGATGCTTGGAGTAACTGAGATCATTTCAGGCAGTTCCCAAATGTGCACCCCACTGAACGTCATCAACACTGAGACTTGCCTGTTAGTACTGCAGACCTATGAGTTTATCCAACACTTCACAAAGGAAAGCAGAAAAGCAGCTTTATTTTGGTATTTCTAAAGGCAAGCAATTTAAACATTACCAACACTACAGAAATCCATTATATTTTCCTTCCCATGCTGTAGCTATTCACTTAAAAATATAAGACAACAATTCTTCATTTCTCAGGAACACAGGGCCCACCACAACCCTGTAGTACCAGACTACCACCTATCGCAGGGTTTTCAGGTTCATCACCACAGAGGTCTCACAAAGATATCTTATTCTACTCTAGTGTCTACTAGATACCCACAGTTTTAACTAAGACCGTCCGGTAACTCTGTGTTGTGAAGACTCATGACAGTGAGGAGTAATAAAAGAGCTCTGGTATTTGTGTTAGGTTACAAGCTCATGATGTGAAGCACTGTCTTTATTTTTACATAGTCTCAAAGCTCCAGACTGCATGGAAGAACTTAAAAAAAAATATTCCTCCAAGAGATTTATGAAATCAAAAACTCATCTCAAAGTTATCATCTGCAATGCCCATCCAACTCACGGTCTCAGTACATTTGGAGTTGGCAGTACTACTGGTCCATGGACAACAAATCCCACAAAAATTACCCTGGATTCAGACATGTGTATGACCAGGAATTTAATGAGAAATAAGATAAATCTGTCTGCTTTGGAAGGAAGGAAGTAAAGAAAGGAAGTAAATGAATAAAGAGTATCCAGGACATTAACAACAACTCTACAGGATATTATGTAAAGATCCATTCTCACAGAAGAAAGAACCTTTTAAAATGTTCCATCTGATCTTGCTGTTGCTTTAATTCATCTTTCAAGAAAGAGTCTTGCAGAGTTGCATTTAAGTCTCAATCAGTGCAATTGTGAGCTCTAAATGACTTTCATCAGAATATTCAACACCTATTGTCATTAAAGTGATTCTGAGGACTACCAAAATAACACAGGACCTGCACCTCTTCATCCATATCACTCTCAGCTCTAAGCTTCTTGATGTTGTAGCAGAATGAAAATTGTTTCAATTTAGACCTTTGTAAGCCAGAATCATAAGCACGCCTGAAAAAAGTACTTGCTAACAGCAAAACAAAACTCCAAAACCAAACCAACCTCACAAAGCACTGCAGATAACAAGGACAAAGCCAACCTTTGATTTCCAGAGTCATTTTTATCAAGATCAGAAAGATTAAAAGAATTATCCAACATTTGCTGTCTTAGTAACTATATTATTTATACACGTCACAGTTACCTTCCTAAAAGGAAAAACAGCTGGACATCAGGGTAATCCCCAATGATCTATGCAAGATGAAAAAGTTACAAGTTGTCTTGTCTATCATTCTAATGGTTCTGTGTCATGCCAGACAGCCTTACCCACAGCTAGAGGAGCATTTTCTTTTGCTTCGTTTCTACCAGGAAAGACATTCTCCTTTAAAGTAACCAAAGATAGGAAAGAAAAGGGAAACAGACCTCCCTCCCCATTCCCTGTCTCCCACCAGCCAGTATGGAAGCAGCCTCTTCTCCTCACGCTCAACCTCATTCAAGTGCACATTTTTCCTTATCTGTTTGCCTCTGGTGGTCATTTACCTTGAGCTCTTTGTTATCAAGTGGAGCACTCCAATGATTAAAATAAGCTAGAGGGAAAGCAGGAGCACTGTGAGGACTATAGCTTCTTTCCACCTGTCTTGGTCTGAAGAGCTGCAGCCTATTTCATCCCATCGGCCATCCTGATCTGTCAGGTATCATAGGCTTCATTCAGACAGTCAGTGGAAGTAGAAAAGGGAGCAAAGGAAGAAGCAAAGGGATTTCTATGGCTGAAGTGAACCAAGTGACAAAATACATGAACTTTGCACTGAAGAAATCAACGCCTCTGTCCTCCCAGGGACAGATGGTTTCTTTCTCATACTTTAGTGGAGTTATCTGTTGTCTTACGGGAAGCAAACTAAGAATGCAGTTGTCTAGGCAGCACCCACTCCAGAGTTGGAGCAAGTACTGAAAACTTCGCAAGCTACCTGAGAACAGGCAAAATGCCCTTTGCTGCCACACTGCTTTATCAACTCAGCACTGGAAACAGGAAATGGCATTCCAGCTGGTATCGCAGTAGGAAAGGTACCTGGCTCTAATTACAGTCTCTGTGCTCCTACAGTCATCATCCAGAGCTAACCAGATTCATTATTATAGACATTGAGAGGGAAATGTGAATTCCCATTTAAACCTACTACTATTTTTAAAATGTTGAAAGAAAGCTGAAGCTAGGCTAATGACATCTCTTGTGCTCCCTAACTTAGAATTTTCAACTTGAGTTACAATAACATATAAGCAAAGGTTTTCCAAGAAACTCTAGCTTTCAAGCCAAGCCAAAAGAGACACATTGTCATTCTCAGACCAAGACTTAACATGTCAACAAGTTCTAGCAAAGCAAACGCTGTAGTAGAAGGCAAATAATTGAGCATAAAATTCAAATTATTCATATAAACACTTTATATTAAAAAAATAAACCAAGTCATTGGCATGCTTCCAGGTTTATTATTTACATGCTGGGATCTAAGATTTACTGTAATGTGCATACATCTTGGTTTTTTATTTATTTTTATTTATTTATTTATTGGCGGGGGGGGAATGTAATCACTCTTTAGTTTCCTTTCGCTTTACATCCTACAATGTTGGATCACATAAAGCTGACACATACCACAGATACATTAACCTCATCTTCTGCTCCAGAACAGAAAGAAGTGCAAATGGCAACACAGAGTCTGGTCACTGACCAAAAACAGTGCAGTTTTTTTTTCCTCTGAAAGGGCACTAAGAAGTATGTGAATCTAACTGTAAGCAAAACAATTTCATGTTATAAAATGTATGGCACAAATCTGAACGACCAAAGCATGTTTCAGTTAGGGTAACCACACTCAGGTTAGCAAACTGCACAGGTGTAAGAGTTCACACATGCATTTACCATTTAGATCCACCTACAGTATTTAGGAGACAGTCGACCTTTTAACTGGACAAAGACAACACTGCCAAAAAGAAATCCACAAGATAACCTAAAAAGAGAAAGAAAATCCAGCCAACAATCTTTCAGCAGAGAAACCTAGTTACCGCAGAACAGCCGCTTACAGAAACTACAAGTCCTTCCCCTCCTGGGGCTAGCACAAATGAAAACCTGAATGGAATTACCCCTTGTGCTATTGCAGAAAAAGTGCAACTATGTTTCTTCTTTGCTGGCTGCTCTGACAGTCTCTCTCCTTTTCCTTTCAGGCTTGTGCTACTTGGGCAGCCCATCTCCTACTGCGAGCAAAGGATTCAAAGATCAAATGAAAATCACAGTGAATCTGAACTCTAAGGATAAACGTTTCCTCCCCTGGGTCTTACAGATGCCATGACGCCTGTTAGGTCTCTATATCCAGTAAGAAACCTGAAAGGTTTTATCAATTGCACAAGAAAATATTAACGTTACTCATTACTTTGATATAGCAAATCTCAAAGTAGAGAGACAAGCAAAAAACTCCAGTGAAGCACACAGTTTGAGTTTTACCTGGCATTGGCTCCCTTAAGGTCGCAGAAGTGCGTGAGTAAAGCTTTCACTACATCATTGCAGACGACTTTAACTACATCAATGTGACTCAGCCTCAGTCGCAGCTGCTTGGCAATCTCCCAGAAGTCTTCTGACAGCAGCTGGTACAGCTGCCCTTCATCTCTGCTGAGTTGCCCATACCAGGACAGGATGTAATCTCTGTAGATGTAGTCAAACACTGAAAGGAAAAGTACAACAATAAATAGCAAAATCTGCAAAATGAAGGCACGCTAGGAAAGCAGAAACATAGTCCTCCACACCAATGAATGGGTAATAGGTTTCACAACTTCTCCACTGGGTTTTAATTTCCCACCAGAGCGGGAGGTTGGCAAAGTTACAGAGATTTGCACCTAACAGGTTACTGGAGGTCACTTTGCAGAGCAAAGTCTGTAAGTGGATTTGCTCAGATAGTCAGGCTACTAGCTACAAACTAACCTCAAGCTACTATCTGTGTCTTTACAGTGGATTTGATTATATGAACTACCCTACAAGCTGGCTGTGTATAGGCTTTTGCAGACTGAAACCAGCTTTCTTCAGATACAAACTCAACATTGCCTTCACTCCAAAATTACAGCTAAAAGAGGAGGTGCAAGGATTTTTGTATCTCAAAAGACATATACAATGCTACAGAAGGTACTAAAGGATTAGAAGAGAGAGAGATAAAAGTGAACAAGCAGATTAGCAAGACAGCATGAACTTGAAAGATAAGGTAACAGTCCCAGCTGTACCTACAAGCAACAGGATTAACTGCAAGTTCCCTTACAACACCTTCTCCTACTCTTTTGACCTTTTGACCATTGTGTGTCTCCAGCTTTACTGATGCATAACTAGCAGGTAGGTGCCTCTGGAGGTGTAGGAGGTGCTCAAGCTACACCCAGCACTGCCAACAAGGCAGGGGAAAAGTTGGCAGTGGGATGAAACCAAGTTCAGAACAACCAGAGGGGTAAATGAAAAGAAAGGAGATAAAAAAAATGTCACACGCCTGTGAGTCTGAGCAGCTTCTTTGTCAGACATCCTGATTTCAGAGTTGTGTTATTGTTTGGGGGGTTTTTTGTTGTTGTTTTAAACATAAAAAAAAAAAATACACCCCTCTTGTCATTGTAAGCCCATGGTTTAAAGCAATCACGCTACTCCAGTATTTCTTAGTTTCCACTTTGATAGAAATTGGTGGGGTTTTTTACCAGCTTAATAAACTATAAAAAGCTCCCTGGCACCATGACAGTGAAATTAATAATGTACTAATAGCATAACAACTTCTACTGAGTAATTCTGCCTCCCTGAAATGCTAGCAGGCTTCATCCTACGTCACTGTACCAAAAATCATTTCAAAAGAAAATACTAAAATTGATAAAACCTTGTAGTCAAATGCTTTAGAAATCAAATTCCTTGGGTTTATAAGGAAACCAAGTCACTTTACTGAGCTGGAGTAAGTTAGATGGCATTTACTACTACACTTCAAGGCTTCCAAACGACTTATTCAGGAAAAACAGAGAAATGCATAAAATAAATAAGTCGACAGAAGTTCCAAAGTTTCTAAAGTAGCATAACTCCTAACTGTCCCTTGCCTAAGGAGCAGAGTTATGGCACAGAGGAGCAGTGGCTCCTTATCTGCACTGGCTAGACCTCTACAAAACAGGAGTAGAGCTCACATCTCAATCTCTTAGGCTATCTTCTCTTTTAGAATACCTCTATTCCAACCAAGCCTTAATCTTCTCACAACACAGATCTTAAGTATTGTCTTTAAACAAATGCATGCATTGACTTCAAATACCAAAGAAAAAGTGAATATCCTTTCCTGAAAGGAAGACCAGAACGGTTTCATTACAAGCAATTCCTTTTCTGTGACTGTATTAGCAACAGAAAAGGATGTACAGCTACAACGCTTGCTTGAGCTATTCCAGAACGGGAAGAATCATAACCAGCGAAATCTAAGTGCAGCATGAAGATGAATTCTGTTAGGCTCTTGCATCAGGTGACCACCAAACAGCTGTTTAGAATACTGTGTTACTACAAAGCTAGATTTAACATACATGACACAGTTATCATAAGCTGCTTCTGTAGAAAAAAAAAAAATAAGAAATTTAGCAAAAGATGACAGACTATACTGTCTTAAGTACTGGCAAAGAACTCTTCCACACAAATGTTGAATGCTTTGCTACTTGTTAGTCGCTAACCAACACTGGGCGAACTGGCTTTGCCCAGTGCCCAAAGCCAGTTCAGTTTAACAAAATCTCTTATCCTCATCTTCAAAGAACAAGCTAAAACACTAAAGCTCCTCTCTTGAAGTTCCTAAAAACTAATAAATTGAATTGATGCAATGCTATCATTTCCAGAATATCTATTTTTAAAGCTAAAGAGATTAAAGCGTTGAAGAGTTAAAGGGCCATTACTTACCTACCTAATGTCTTTTGGACTTTATTAGGTTTTAGCTACATAATACAGATCAAGATGATGAAGCCTTATACCTAATGTTATCTTAATTTCCTTCAGTTCCTCATGCTCACTAAACCTGTATTTAGACCACGACGCTACAGGCTGGTAAAAAGCTGTGTGAACTACCAGACTTTAGGACTGGGAACCAGCCTCAGACATTAGCAACAGTGATGTTAAGATCTGAGTTCCGTTCTTCAAGTTTGTGCTGGGAAAAGTACTAGCATTTCATGGTTCAAATACATTTTACACCATTCAACCTTGATGAAACTGACACATTCCTTTTATAGGTTAGATGTTATCACTGCTCCTATGCAAAAAAAGATCATGCCCATACAGTTTCCCATTTCATACTGCTTGTGTTATTAACTGTTTTTAAGCAATTTTTTTTTTTTTTTNTTTACATTTGCTGAATAATTACTATAGATTGTAGAAGAAACACAGGAAATTCCAAATATATAAGCAATAGAAGAAAAAATATGTTAAAAATGCCCAGGAGACACATTAAACAAGTATCAGACAAATTTCTGTACAAATGACTTCACCCATGTACTCTCTGCCAAGAGAGTTTTTAGATCCAAGCGTTTGAATCCCAATAGCAGAGAGAACATGAATTCATATCAGACCTTGCTCAAAATCTGGACTCAAACAGCTGATTTTTGAGAGCTGGAAAAAAAAATACACCTGTTCAAATAGAGTGGCAGAAGGCACTGCATTTTTTTCCCTAAAAGCATGTGGATCCAAAAACACGTGGATCTTAAATTGGGAAATTAGATGGACTGTGAAGATATTTCTTCTTTAAAGGGAAGTCCTGATGCACAAACCTAGCAGAGTTATTCTAAAGGGTCAACAAGAATGCAGATAGGCAAGATCTGATCCACAAGTATAATCTTATCATATTCCCAAAAATCTTTTCATCAAGCCAGACTCAGTACAGCACCTAAGGAAACTAAGCAGCTGTGGAGGAAGAGGTGGTTCCCTGGCATGAAATATTTTCAGGGCCAAGAAACAGAGGGCATCACCAAATAGCCAATTTCCACAGCAGAATAATTTCACAAGTGGAGTTCTGATTTGTACTATGACCCATGCTGTTTCACTTACTCATAAATGACCCAGAAAAGTGGGTAAGTAATATGTAGACGAAGACTGGCCATGAAAAATAACAGAAGATCACAGGATATCAGGCAATTGGAAGACAAAATTCAGTTCCCAGGAGACCAGCTACCCCAGTGGCAGAGAAGCCTAGCGATAGCTGCAGCCTTTAGCTGCGACAGCTCACTGTGCAACAGCAGCTGGGTCTGCCTGAGCACGGCCTTTCCTAAGAGGCATTCGTGAGCTGCCCAATGATGTGGGATGAAAGCATAAGGCTCCCAAGCAAGGAATAGCATAGAAAGCATCAGAAGGAAAGGCTAAAAGTGTTTGTAAAACTGGGTCATCTTTTCTTTGCAAAAGAAACAAAGGGCAAACAAGAATCATATCAATCTAGCAATAGAAAGCATGAAATACTCTGGAAAAACATGTCAGTGCTAGTCACCCAGCTGGCTGAAAGAAGGACTCAGGTTTAAAATGAAAAGGTTTTCTTTCTGCTGTATTCAACAAGTTAAAAATCTTCACATAATATTACTCTTTTCTGATTTTGCACGCTTTAATGCAACACAACACAGGGTAGCAGGGCTAATTCACAGCTTTCTCTCACCTTTTATTTGCAGCTTATGCAAAGATGCTACAATTAAGAGGAAAGAAACATTTTGAAGCTTTGTCCTTTTGTACTACTTGTCAGTGGGAGATAGAAGTTGCTAACCGAGCTGTAAACAGACATAAACCTTCTTGGTGCAGAAAGTGACTGACAGTGTTGAATGTCAATTCCATATACTTCTGTTGTACTAACTTCAGAAAGAGAAGCTATTCCACAGGAGGACACCTATTGTCAGCTGGTCAGTATCACAGGAAAACCATGGTATTTATTAGTTTAATAAAATAACACCGATAGCTGAAATGGAAACAATAACCCCTTCAATTAAAAGTAAGGATGATTGATGATGCCTATTCTCCCCACTACCCTAACAGGCCATGAGAACAAAGAAAAAAAATGCAATAAAGCACATGACAGCTTATCAAGAGAGGGAGAGACATCACAAAACCTCGGCAAACCATGCAGTAATGGGGAGCTGCTCTAAATAAAAAGTTCACACAGACTGGCGGTAACACCAGCAAAAAACGCAGCATAAAAGCAAAAGTTGACAGGTAATTCTGGAGGGATGCAAGATAGTTAGCAACATGCTGTAAAACTTGGGCAAATTTAATTACATGGATGATGAAGAATAGCTGAAGAAACCAGAATAGGAACTTGTAAAAGAGTATCCACAGGGGCAAGGAGATACCATGTCCATTTTCAGAGACTGATCGTTTTACTCTAATAAAAAAGTAAAATGTCTCATTTTGCAACTCGTTCGGCATCTCAAATTCAAACTGTCTCCAACATCTTTGGGAGATAAAAAGACTTGCTTTAATCTACATGCGGTAGAGTGAGAAGTCTCATCCTTGTTAAACTGCATAACAGAGGACAAGCTGGCTTTGTTAGTCACTTAGCTAGGCCTGGAAGAAGTACAACCGATCTGACAAGTTTGCTCTCCAAAATTCAAGAGTGTGAACGGAAAGTAAAAATTGTTCTGGAAAGAAATGGCAATAAAGAAAGTTGTCACAGCAGTAAGTCCTCAACTTCGAGAAATGAATCACTTAAGAAAATTCTTAACTAACTTTCAGCCTGACCAGGTAAGGATGCACTCATGAATCCAACAACCTGCAGAAAAAGTACTTCAGACAAAGATACTGTCATGTTTTCAAAAACACAAGCTTCTCCCATAGGCATGCAGCAGGAGGGAAGCACAAAAAAAAAAAAAACACCTTTTCCACCCAGTAATCCACAACAGTTCTTCTCTCTCTTCAAATAACCCCTCTACCTCCAATTCCATGCTGATAATGGGAAACAGTTCACAATCTTAAGCCACGGATTGTACTGGTGATCCACAGACGTCATATACTGCAGCAGTCAAAAGTACAAAGCATCGCTTCAGATTCAGTTTTCACGGCAAAAATTTGGCCAAATGGAAAGACCAACTGCAAGAGCCTCGATTTTATCAGTTCACAGAAACCCAATTGAGTCTTTGAAATGTTAGGCTTTTTTCTTCCCCCGTTTACAAAGGACTCAATTTTCACGTTTTCCAGATATTTATGTAAAAACAGCAGTTAAAATAACAAGATGACAGTTCAACTGCCAACACAACTTCACGTTACTCACTGCAGCTGACCTCTGGGGAATACCAAGACTTTACTTTTTCTACCAAGGAAGAAGAAACCAGGGCCATTCCAAAATCCAGGCATATTGTACAGTTAGTTTGGTAAGAGGACAAGAAATATATACAGGATCCAACACTCCACTGTCCAAATTAAGACTCACCTTCTTTCAGTGCCTTATCCATGTTGTGAGAAATGACCACCCTCCTTGACTGAACTGAATCATGGGAGCTGCCAGTCCAATTACTCTGAAATTCAAAGAGAACATTCATAAGAAGGAATAATTTATTTTTAAATGACAACTAGAACTGGAATTCAAGGTGATCATACCCTCATCTGGGTGCACACGTGTGTAATCTGCAGCGTACAAGGCTTCATTTAGCCTCATAAAATACTTCTAAAATAAAACTGAAGCCATTAGCTCTCTTACAGTAATTTTAGTTCGCATTCTTTCAGGCTTCTTCCTTCAAAAACATTTCTGGCCATTGCATTTTAAGCTGCTGGACAATACCAACACTGGTCTATTTTGAAGCATTACTGTGCAAACAGGTGGGTGGACGAAGAAACATTTTTCAGTTGGCAGACAGCATTCTGTGATTCACACTGTCCCTATATAGACAGGAGTATAATTAAAATCAGAAATAGAAATTGTCCCCATTGCCACTTTGTTTACTTCAGTTCTCTTCTTGGGAATTCAGACTCATAGAGACGCAAGTAACTAAAATGAGTGGTGGCATATGACTTACAAGGGGAGAAGCAGCAGCTGTCCAGATATACCTATCCATTAAAAAAGAGCACAGCTGCACAGTGAGAAAACAGCACTTCCCACACATGCCCCCAGCGACTGAACCATACGCCAACGGAGAACACGAAAGCAGTATAAACTTCAAGGAGGATTTAAGCAGAAACACTCTTCAGGGTTTTAAAAGGTATTACACCATCATCTCCACCAATCTGCAGGCTAATGCCTGTTGTATTTTGGTGTAATGTTATCCACCTACTACAGATACATGCACACAGACTCGTACTGGCACTAGCCAAATTGCTCACTTCAAAATTAGCTTAACTCCAGCCGACATAAAATTATAAACACTGAGCTCTTCTTGTGTCGTCTTGCCCGCCTCTCAATTCGGGACCTTTCTACAGTAGAGGAAAGAACACAAAACCAATGCTGTAAGGGAGAATCCACAATCGCAACATGGTTCCACGCCGTAACTGCATGACGCAATGCACATTTTCAGGAAGCTGGCTTCTTACGCCATTGGATCCTTTCACCTTTCAACCTTGAACATTGTAACACAATGGAAAACACAGTAATGACAGCAAAGCAGCAAGGTCCCAGTCTACAGCAAATGAGAATCTGCTCAAATATGACAGCCATGGGCACAGAAATAAAGGAAAGAAAGCTGCTTCCATTCAGAAAGCCTCAAGTACACGGGGATCTCCAGACAGATACCCTTGCCTCTACTGCCCACCGTTAAATGAGGTCTGGGAAGGGGTGGATGCTGGCTCCACCCCATCCAGTCACTCAGGTACACTGCATGCACCTGAGTTCCCAGGGTTGGCCCTGCCTTCCAACCAGGTGCTCAATCACTGGTTCAAGCCATGACTTAGCATTTCCACTACAAACATTCATGTTAAGAACAAACCAGGACTATTGCCTCAGCATCCAAGGAACAGCACTTCACCGAGATGTAACCTCACATTTTAGTTTGCAAGAATATATTTCATTGACAGGGTTTTCTAAGGCTGATAACATCTGACTTCTAAAATATACCAATTTATTTATTTTTGTAATGAGAAGCTGGTAACAACAATGTTTACAATTAGAAAGTTCAGGACAAGTGATCAAAGAGAACTTTAAACAGGGAGAAGTGATTATCAACATTAGCAATGGTGATTTTGCACCTGCACAAGGTAATTACTGAAGGAAAAAGGGAGATGCATGGCATGTTGGATTTTCTGAGAAATCTTCCATACCAAATCAGGCATTGCATACAGTGACAGCCCAAGAGAAAGGTGAAGACCGAGCAAGAAACCTACCTTCCACTTTGCTTAAAAACTAATTTTCAAGGACAGGTGAGAATCTCACATACGAATAAATACAAACATTTAAATGCATTGGAGTGACAGTGGCTGGGTTTGCTCACACTTAGGAGAGAGGTAACTGTTACCTTCAGCTACCTGATGAGAGGGTAAAGAGAAGGAGCCATTATTTCTTGCAGCTGTACAGCATGAGGGGCACAGGACAGAGGCTGAAACACAGGGAATTCTGATCAGATATAAAGCAAAATTACTTCAATAATGAGGCTGGTCAAACAGCAGAACAGCAGGCCTGACAGACTGCAGAACCTCCATCCCTGGAGACACTCAAAACCGAAAGGGAGAAGGTACTGAGAGACCTGACCGAGCTGTGCCCGCTCTGAGCAGGAGGTTAGAGTAGATGACTTCCGGAGATGCCTTCCAACCTGAAGTGTTCTGTCATTCTTGATGATCCTTCAGAGACCTGGGTACTTCATTTAGTGGCAGAAAATGGACCAGATCTTAAACTGAGCAATGAAACAGCTGATCATACTCCTTTTTCCTTTCAGTCTTATGAACTTGCATTTAGCAAAATCTATTACCTTGCTTTTTATTAAAAAAAAAACGTTTCTGTGACAATAATAATGAATCAGCTGAACAAACAAGCTGGACAACATATGGCAATAGCCACCTTCAAAACAACAGTGACAACCTGCTAACACTGGCTCGCAGCACCTGCGATAACAGAAGGTCTTCCAAAAATTCACATTCCAAACTCAGCGTTACCAACTGAGAGAACGCAAAATCCAGCAGATCTGGCAGATGTTCCCACCCATCTCAAGTCAGATGGATGTATGCAGATGTCTCACCTCGCAGAAAACAGGTTCAGCTAGAAAACCATTACTTGAGTGTTTTCACATTTTTCTTCATGTCGCTCATCTACAAGAAAACCATGCCATGCTTCATGAAACTGTTGGCATCGCCCTGAGACAAAGATGTGGCTTAGCTTAGCTCAAAACTCTCACTTAGATGCTCTCATACCCAGAATGCTCCCGTCGGTCCTGACTCGCAGCGGTGCAGCCCCACGGTGGGCTCCACTCCAACAGAATTTACTGCCAAAGAGGAATGAGAGAAATCAGGCTGAAACTTCAGTAAGATTTGACAAAATGACTTACAAGTTGTGGGAAGCACATTTGGAAGGAACATGCAAAGAATGAGGTTGCTAACAAATGGAGACGGCTGCTTCCTGGAACTGCTTACGTTTTCCTTGAACTTGCTTTTGTTTACAGCCTGGATAGAAAAAAAAAGGACATGTACATTTCCCGGAGACTTCTGAACAATATTCATTGTTCTATGCTTTTGAGAACGATTTCAGATGCAGACAACAACAGTCTCAAAAGCCTAGAAAGAAAAAAAAACAGCAAAAACCAACCCAAGGCTGGCAATGAGCCAGATGTCCAGGCTAGCTTGATCTAATATCACAGAAGGCTTCCGTGAATTCTTGGGGAATGTATACAGTCCCAGTCTACAGAGCAATGTCACAGTCTGTCCTTTATTAAGATGGTGAGAACCCACAGCTTTGACATTGAGGCCAGAAGAGCCACGTGCTATGGAAACCACTGGGGAGCCAGAAAAACAAAACCTCCATGGCAGCCCCTACCTGACAGCCCCACATGCCCATTCCTACCCCTCCTTCACCCCACAAAAGAGGTGTGTTCTGCCTCTTTTTAACACAGAATCAGAACACATGCAGAAGAAACTGACCCATTCATTTTATTAACATTACTTTGTTCTCTTCCGTGGTGAAAGCTCAAGTGGGGAAAAAAGTAACCGTGGGACAGAATGACTACTCAAACTCTCCACGGACACAACATCAACCTGTTTCTCTTAGGGCTGTTCAACCGATCGTTTTTCATCACGTAACAAGGTGGTGGCCTGGGAAAGGATGTCATATTCTACATAATTGCCTTTTCCTTATTGAACTTTTGCTGCTCTCCTCTGTGGAACACAAGAAATTAAGACCTGGCAAAAGCAGGAAGTCTATCAGATTTCATTTTTGGAGCATTTGTTACAGGTGCATGGCATTTTCAATCCCAAAGCATACTTTGTATTCAAGATACTTGCACTTCTGACCTTACTACAGTTTCTGATTCCACCTTTGGGACTCCTGTGCCAGAGACTTGGGCAGTGAGCCCGCTGCTGCCCTTACTGACCCGCTCAGCACAACCCAAGTAGCAGGAGAAACTACCCAGCTCTCTTCCAGTGTTGTTTTCTGTTGCTCTAAGTACTTTTCAAGTAAGAAGCAGCTCTCACAAAGGTACAACCTGCCAGATTTGCAGCAAAATATGAAATGCTAATCTAACACAACGTTGAGATAAGTAAACGTTAAGCATGAGACAGTGCAGACATGAAGATAACACTGGATTCAATGGAAGAACAGAGAGTATTACACCATGACGAGCCATCTCGAAATATGCACAAATGAATAAAAATGGGGAAAACTAAGGTTACAGACTGCTAAGGTGTTATGGGACAAATAAATTAGAGTCTGAAAAGCATTTTGTTTCCTGAGACTGGTCTTCTGTAAGAATAAAATTTTGGCTTCATAGTTACATGCACAGGTAATTGTTATCCTGGCAGGACTTCCGTTCTCAACCAGCTTACAAATTCCTATGGATAAGGGGCATTTCTGGAGCAAAAACATTCAGGCTACAGGCCCCAAAGTGCAACTGTTCACAGAACCACAGCCAAATACTTGAGGCTTATGCAACATATACTCAAAATTTTAAAATATTCCTGAAATTGATAGGCAGTGTTAAGCTATCTTTTCATTATTTTAATTTCAGGACTTGAATAGTAGCAAATTTACCTGCGTCATCAAAAACAAACTGCTAGCCCGCCTATGTAAGAGATATCACTAAGAACAAAAGTATCGTACCCTCTGTTTTGTTGAAAATAAATGGAAGTGAAACGTACACTCTCTTTTCAGTGCAGAAAGGGTTCATAAACTAGAAGCACGATCACTGACCAGAGTACTTGGCTGTAAGCCCAAGAGGAACTAAAACCAGTGTAACAGAACAGCAGTGAGCAGAGGCTCAAGGACTAGCAGAAACACCAGCAAAAACCCTGCAGCAGCAGAGCTTTCATGGTATTCCCTAATGGGGCAGAAAATGAGACAGACTGGAGGACACACTTGGTCTACGGCAGATGTTAAAGTAAATAAATAAGTAACAACAAACCATAAATACATTCGAAGACTTAAGGTGTAAAGAAGACAGGAAGGAAGGAGGCAGTTCTCCCTCTCCCTCACAGCTGCTCAAACTCCTCATTACCTCAAGTGCTACCCTGCAAGAAGCCTGAAATTGAGGCCCACAGATGGCAAATCTTCTGTTTCCTCCAGCTTCTGGGGCTCCTGCTAGCTCACCTTCACAAGCCCTGTCTGATGGCAAGTGTCCAACAGTGAAGCAGGCTGAAACTGCACGTCCTTTGCCTCCCTTATCTGCCTTGAAAAGCACAGATTACACACAAATAACTTCCAATAATCTCATTATTCATCCCTCTACGATATAAAAGAGTGCTATCTTCCAAAATATAATTAAATATATTGTTATGTCTGTGAACTCATGGCAGATATATATGAGTGCTATCTTCCAGAATGCAGAAGTTTCAGTCACTGCCTGACCCAAAGAGAAAAGCTTTACCTTCACTTTAATGGCAAATTCCAGAAAAACCTCACATTCAAGACCGGCACTTTAGGAATGTATGACACCGTCACAAAAGTTTCTCTAAATTAAGAGATAAATATTTCTAGGAATGGAGAGCTGCTAAACAAAAGCAAACGAGCAATCAAACAGCCAGGAGCTAAGTTTTAAAGAAACATTGAGAGCCCTGGAAATCACAGGAAACTGAAAAGCAGGACAGTAAAATCAGCATGTCCTTTTGGCTGAAGAAAAACCAAGCTCACATTTATTGCTTTTGTTACTGCTGCGAGGCAGAACAGGTAGGTTGTTCTTAATACACAGCATCATTCATTTCATCTGCATTTATAACACAGCACCAGAATTTCATAAACAAATCCTTGGGTTTTGCATCACTTAAATGCAGATAAACCAACCGCGTTATTCAGACTTTTTGCTTTGAATCAGAGTCAAAATACTGTACTGCAAAGAAAACTCTGTCCTGCCAGTTTGGTTTGGTTGGTTTTTTTTTTTGGCAAAAGTACAACTTGTACTGGAAACGTGGGAAAAAAAGGTGTTCTTCTTCCCACTGCCATGGTTAGCATGATCCTTCACATGAGTCAAAGCCATCTCCCCTACCACTACCCAAGTTAGCAGTGGCACAGGGAACAAGTCAGGATTTTAAGAGGTGACACATCTAACACGTCCTTCTCAGGGTTATTGTTGGCGTTAGCAAGGCTGCTCACACCGAAGCGAGAAGCCCTCTGGGACTTACACCTTTTAACTGGAGTTCAACTGGTGCCTTTTTGCTGCCTTGCATATTGCTGTCCTCCTCTGCCACAGATAATCTGTTCCTAAACCTGCTCCTGGAAAGGGCCGAAAAATATCTGATAATGATGTCATATATTATTTCAGCATCATTCAATTCCCACTATTTAAATATGAATGGAAACTATTTACTGCTAATTCCTGCAAGATATTATCATTTGTCTGCACATCTCTCCTTCTCTTTCTAAGAATTATAAAAGAATAAAGGGAAGAAACCGAAGCTTGTGGTCAGAGCTCTCCCATACAGACAGAGAAAGGCGCTTCTTCATGGCAACACAGCATTTCTCAGTGGGGTTCAAATGCTCTTATTGAGATACCTAACAGAAGCCCAAGTTCCAGAGGGGATGAGCAGTATTTAGGACAAAGCAAAGCTTCGCATCTGGGAGGACAGCTTCTCCAGAAGCCGTCTCAGGCAAAAAGAAAAAGGGACACACTTTGCGTTTCTGAAATACGAACACAGAGTATTGCACTTCCTCAACTGAGTTATTCACTTGCACAAACAGATTCATGAAAATCAGCAGCACTAAATTCCCACTGTAAGTGCTTGCAGAACTGGAGAACTCACAAAAAGTTCAGCTTTTCCAGCACAGCGTGAAAAGCTCGATCCACATCCCTTTGAAGTTGACTGAGTACTCCCACTCACTTCCCAAGAGCCCAGCCTGACTCCCACTAGAGTAAATATTTATTGCTGTATGCTTTCTGTTTCCTCATATGCTAACCCCAGCGTGAAAATCCAAGAAAGAAATATATAATATATATACTAGACCAAGAGAGGGTTCTTTCCTATTCTTCCTGCTCTTGAAGGACAAAAGACGTGACAACACTGAAAGCATTCTGGCTCTACTGTCTTCCTGCCACCGGTTCCCAAAAGAGACAACACACTCTACGAACATGGGAAGGTAGCAACTGAATGGTAACAAGCAGCACAGGCACAGTAGGAAGGTACAATAAGAAGAGTAACTTCACATTTTTACCCAAGTTGAATGTACAGAAGACACTTGGAAATAAAAAACTCCACAGATGGCCGACATGCCTATATGCTGCCGAGACAGGCGCTATTGCTTCCTCCGTCTACACTCTGCTGAACCAGCAGTCAGGAAAACTGCTTAACATACACAAAATTATCTTCAGAAGGAGTACTTCAAGCAGCTCAGGGACCCTGAAGCCATTTTTGCATCAAATATATATGATGTGTATACACATCTGCAAAACAGTACATCGAAAGCATGAGAAACCTGAGTAAGGCACCTGGAATCAAAGCCAGGGCAACACACAGCTCTCCTTTTGGGACGGCCCCTCCTTCCAACCAGGTTATGCTCCAAGAGCAGTGCAGGGCAGGGAGGGGAGACAAACAAAATTTCAATTGAATCACAGAGAACGTTAAAAAAAAAAAAAAAAAAAAAAAAAAAAGCAAATCCAGAAAGAGGGCTGCAGTGGGCGGGCACTGTTGCTTTGGCAGCGACTTTAAAATCCCAGACTTCAGTCGGGTTCTGAAGTAACAGCACATAGCGTAGGGCTACAATAAATCCCAGCACAGCGTAACAGAGCGCGTAAAGCCAGACTAGGTGTGTGCTACCTACACTGACAACTGGATGGGCACAGATGCGGGACAATGCAGAGAAACAGGCACAGAAAGCACATCGGGCACAGCGACCGAAACGACCGCCCGTTTCCTGACATTCCAACCCTATTCGGGGGGCTTATGCGTTACGGTTTTCACAAAGTGGGGGGCAGTGGGTAGAAAGAGCGATACACTGTGTTTTGTTTACCTTCAACGCTGGCTTCCCCTGAGCTGCTCAGAAGGAATTGGAAAACACTCCTAAAGAGAGCTACAAGGAGCTCATAAGAACGGATCTGTGCACGTCAGAAGAGGTACAAAAACGCCCGCTACGGGTACTCCGGTCACACTGCCCCACTTCACAGCCCGGCCGTACGCAACGCCGCACCGGCTCTCACACGTCCCCTCTCACGAACGCCACCAGCCGAGACCCAGGAGCGGGAAGGGCCCGACCCTCGCCAACTACCCGCGGCCGTAGGCGCACCCCCGTCATCGCAGCCTCCCCGCGGAGCGAAGTCCCGCTCCTCCCTCCCTGCGCACCCCCTCCCTCTACCCCAAAGGCGCGGGGCAGAGCACGGCCAGGCGGGGAGGCACTTACCGGCGGCAGCGGCACGGCCGCGGCAGCGGGGAAGCTCGGCGGCGGCAGGCGGCGGCCGCGCCACAGCAGGCCGAGCAGCGCGCCCAGCGAGGCGGCGGCGGCGGCGCAGCCCGCGTACAGGGCGAGGCAGAGCGGCAGCAGCAGGGCCCAGCCGGACCAACCGCCACCCCCCGGCCCAGAGAGCTCCTGCCCCAGCAGGGCGACGGAGGCGGCCAGCAGCCCCAGCCCTGCCGCCAGCACGAAGCGGGACGCGCGGGGGTCGTCGTCCTCCTCGTCTTCCGCCGCCCCCTCTTCGCCGGCGGCCGCCGGAGCGCCGCGACCGCCAGTTTCGCCGCCGGGGCCGTGCGAGCCCGCGGGGC
>JACDJE010000107.1:466447-482078 GCA_016647715.1 Pavo muticus | reverse complement strand
GGAGGCGGGGAAGAGCTGCTTGGCGGCGGCCGGTCCCGCTGCGGAGGCGGGGACCGCGGAAAGCGGCCGGCAGCGCCGCTGCTATGGAAGGGCAGCGCTGCTGCTGCTCCCCTCCCTCTGCCCTGGTGCGCAGTAGCTCCTCGAGGCACAGCAGCCGGAACAGAAAACGCCTCGCGGCACGGCACAAGCTTTGCCGTATTTCTGCCTCTCCCGCCAGCTATGCTTAGCTTGCACTGGCAGCTCCTGGTGACCTCTTGGATGTAGCAGCTGCCAGCCGCGACCGGAGCGCGGGCCTGGGTCTGTCCGAGGAGCGACGAGACAGCTGCACCTTCCTTCCCTCAGGAAGCCAAGCTCGGTCAGAGGGACTTTGTAAGCCTTCCTTTACTTTTGGGTTTCATTTGCGGGGAGACTTCCCTTTGAGAAAATTGTAAGTTGGAGCACTGAGGCTACTGGAAAACACGTTCGGGTTCAGATTGGCACTCTGTGGACAGGCTCAGTGCATCAAAGAGCCCTACATCTACTTTTTAAACAACCGCTATTGCTGCTGAGCTTGAGGACATCTTCACTTATTCAAATTAAGTAGTTACTGCTGTAAGATTAACGATACTGTTTGTTTGAAGAAAAGAGGTGAACACCAAGGCCATGGTTTCACAGGTTTCTGTAAAGTTTCAAGAGTGCAAAGTATCACCATTTAAAATCAAAACCCTGAACTTCCCAGAGTCTCTGAGATGTTAAGCAAGCCAAGGCCATGAGCATGAGTAGAATAGGTGTCAAAACGTTATAGCTACAGCTCCAGTATTGCACTCTGGAGATGCTTTGGGGGCCACTTCATAGCACAGAACTGTATTTCCTCTCAAAATACTGAAGTACCGTTGAAGAGATTTCAGCTCCCCTTTTAGTCATCAGCCAAAAAGAGCCTGTGTTCTTTATCCTGATCCAAAGTCCTTTACAGTGGCTTAAATAGTTTCATTACACAGTTCATTCTATTTAGTGGATATTAAATTGTGCAAAGACCTTTTAGTCACCAGCTCAGGCCATCCACAGCAGCCAGAATTGATTATTTAAGTAACGTGTCTAAGATGATTAATGGTAAAAATCATCACACACACAAAGTGAGAATACGAATGTGATGACAGTCCTTTCCTATGCAAACCATCGTGTGCCCAAACATCCCGATGGTTCATCCAAGGACTTGGGGTACAAAGCCCTTGCAGTTCACCCGATCATTAAGATCGACAGAGAGATTCTCACAGAGTCCAAGAGTTTTTGAGGAAAGCCCAGCGTGCCAGAAAGTTTCCTGTAATGTTATTTTATTCTCATCGGACAGAAAACAAAAAGCAGAGATCCAACTCCCAGCACACACTTAATTCCTCAGAGCTCAGAAAATACAAGGCTCTGGGCAGAGATCAGCACCTCTTCTGCTATCTTCAGAAAGAGCCACGCAAGCAACAAGACAGAGTGTGCAGAGGCCTTCTGCCACAAATGCGCTAAGAAACAGCCCAGGCCTCTGTCAGAACTACTAAAGGGAATTGAATTTTTAAATTAACCTGAAGCAGAGCATGTAACATTGTTAGTTCTGTGTAAAGAGAGATTGTTTTCTCATTAAAGTATTAATTCTCAGAACTGGAGAGGAAGATAAAAAATAAACCTACCTACGATGGAGATTTAGTCCTGCAGTGCTTACGCACAAAAACCGTTCTTGTCTGAATGAGTAATCCCACCAATTTTAGTTAGGCTTCTCACATCATGCCCTGAATCAGATATACCTAAATTAACTCAGGTGTATATCCGTGCAGCTAGAGGGAGCTTTGATTGCTTTTCTTTTAGTTTTTAATAAGACTATTTGCCTTTCCAACCTGGAATACAATTCATAGTATTTCAGATGACATCCTACCTTCACTGAAGTCAATAGCAATTTTCAAGTTGACCTCACTGTTATTTGAATTTCCCCTTCTGCACTTAAAAAAAAAAAAATACTTTCCTGCACAATACAAAACAATTTCAGAGGTGAAGTTTTTGGACCAGGACCACTAGCATTCTGTAACTATTTCCTCCATCATGGAATTACTTTGTGAGATCAGCTATTCAAACTCTATCTTATTCAAGCACTACAGCAAATATCTTTCCTACAAATAAAAGGCTTTTTAGAGATCATTTTCAAACAGAAATGATGCCTAATTTGGGGGAAGAGTCAGCATCTTCACTTTTAACTTTGAGCAAGGAGTGCAATTAACTTTTTTCTGACATACCCTACACTGAGCCACAGCATTGCGAACGGAATCTTCTATCTGTCCTTAAGTGACAAGCCTGCATCTTTCACCTTCTCAGTACTGCATACTTTTAACTTTATACTTTTGCACCTTCAGTATGTTTTTACCAGCTTGTACGGGAACTGTTGAATCACTGCCTGAACCACTGATTGATCACCTGAGGCGAGCACTGAGTCAGCCGCGGGAGCACAGGTGAAGGCAATTCAGCTGTGTGACTGGAAGGGGTGGAGCCTTATTTCTAGGAGAGGCTCCACCTCTCCTAGACCCCATTTAAGGGCTGACTGCCATTCTGGAGATGTTTCTCTTTAGAGTTTTCTATTGTGAGCCTAGAACATAGGTGAGCATTTCATTTATTTTTTAATTGTCTCTTCCCACCATGGTAATCTTTCTAACCATAAAACCTCTACAATACCATTCTAACCACACTATTCTGCTAACTGTACATTTGTTGATTGTACATAGCTGTATATTACTTTTGTGAAGGCTTTTTTCACTTGTACTTCTTGCTTTGTGAGCCTTTCTGGCTCATATCATGTTGCTATAAGGGTGCATAATTTATTATTATTGTGTACTATCTTTCCTTGAGACCCCATTCCTTCTTTACTGAAAATGAATTGAACAGCTCTCTCACGAACTGTTATTTTTCTTGCTTTCATTTCTGCAGAATGTGTCAGTTAGGCTCAGTACTTTACAAAATGAACTGATTTATTCTCTCTATAACTTTTTGAGGCAATGGTATTTTGCTAATTTGTAGATGGAAACCTGATGCATCTGAAAAAACAAAAGGCAAAAGTACTTATTTAATAAAATGTGAGGTACCAGAGAGAAAATCTTTTGAATGCTTAGTGTTTTGTAGCACTTGATTTTTTTTCTGAATACAGCTTCCACTGATTTCAACTGTAGTTATGATTACTCAACATTTCAACAGTAAGATTCAAGAAAAATTAAAATGAAATAATCACAGAATGGTTTGGGTTGGAAGGGACCTTAAATATCATAAATGCAAGATCATATATGAAAAGTTAGCTTAAAAAAGTTGAAGAATCTCCATTCAGTGTTCTGTAACATAAGTAGAATTAGGATCTGATTAATGCAAGGCTGTTCAGTTGTATTTTTTTTTCTTGTAGTATTCCACTACATTCACTATACACATTTGAAAATACATATGCATATATATGCACTCATACATGCACACATGTGCCTCTGTGTTTGTTTTTGTGCCAAATGAAATAGGGCCATATACATAACAGTTGTCTTGGCTACACAGCCTGATTCAGCTCAAAGTTCAGCATGCTCAAAAAAAAAAAAAAAACCTTGATCATGTCATTACATCTTTTTTGTAATGAATAATGGGCCAAAGTAGAGTTTAATTTTTTGGTTTTGAGTGAGTGAATTTATAAACTGGCCATCTTCCTTTTCACAGAGTTCTTTCCTACTTATTAAAAAGCCCCATTACTACTACTGGAGAAAGGCCAAGGCCCGCTATTGCAACTGACCCCTCAAAAGCACTGCAATCCTTCCCACTCTACATAGTATGCTACTTCTTACAGTGGAAGATTGTTATCACAGCTGCCATCATCAGAGCCAGAAGTAATGAAACTCTGCCTGAAGGTTTCATGTATGTTTCTACAATAATTATCCTGAGACTTAAGGATGTAGAGATCAGACTCAATCTTGAGGGAGGAGAGCATTCTAGTAGAAATGGGTACTGCATCTCTTCTCAAGACTTTGAGGCCCTAGAGTGTGTCCGGGGTCTGGAGCACAAGCCTTGTGGGGAGGGGCTGAGGGAGCTGGGATTGTTTCCCCTGGAGGAGGCTTAGGGGAGACCTTATTGCCCTCCACAGCTACCTGAAAGGAGGCTGTAGTGAGGTGGGGGTCAGCCTCTTCTCCCAGGTAACAGTGATAGGCACAACATCAAGTTGTGCTAGGGGAGGTTCAGGATGGATATTAGGAAATGTTTATTCTCCAGAAGAATGGTAAGGCATGGGAACAGGCTGCCCAGGAAAGAGGTAGAATCATTGCCCCTGGATAAGTCTAAGAAACATTGATGTAGCACTGGGGGACATGGATTAGTGGGCAATATTGGTAGTAGGTGGATGGTTGGAGTAGGTGACTTTAAGAGGTCTTTTCTAATCTTAATGATTATACGAAACATGCCTTATTTAACACAGGGTACCACTGCATCAGACCTCATCGCTCCAACCTAGAGCAGCAGCACCTCAACTAGGACCCCCCACCACCTCAAGCTGAGACTCATAGGGCCCCATCACCTCACCCTAAGGCTCCATTGCTTCAGCCCGGTTGCCCTCGCCTCGCTGCGGGACACTGCCGCCTTAACACGGGGGAACAGACTCCGCAGCCACATTCCGAGCTCCCTTCCGCGGAGCCAAGAAGAAAGGCGAAGAGATGAGAAGCCTGACAGGAACCTCGGCGTTAGCGGGAAGGGATGAGGTCCGTCTTCATAAGGCCCCGCCTCTCCCCGCCCGGCAATATAAGGGACAAGAGGATCCGCCTGCTGGCGTGACGCGGCTGTGACGCGGAGGGGGCCGTTGCCGTGGCCGCCGCGCCGTTCCCAGAACGCAGTTGGGCTGCCGGCCTGGCGGCGGTGCCTCCCATGTGGAAGGTAGTTGGGACGGGGTTGCGGGCCGGTTGGAGGCGGTGGGGGATGGTAACCGACTTTTCCGTCTACCTGTCAATACCAGCTCCCACGAGGCGGGAAACATGTTTGTTAGTGTTATTAATCGGGGTTTCGCTGCCTTCACCGCCTGGGTCGCTGCCTGAGTGACGCGTACGGGGTGTCTGGAGGGCTTCTTCTGGGGCTGAGCCGCCGGAGTCCTCTCGTAGCGGGTGGGAATGGAGCCTTGCTGAAGATGGTCCCCTGGGGCTCTGTTGAATTCACTTCTTCAGAAGTTGGTTTTGTTACGGTGTGTGAATGTATGTGTTTGTTCCTACCGTGAACCATACAAGGCATTTTTAGTGTTTGCATTTGTATTCTTGAATGTTGGTAAGTGATATATTTGAAACTTAGAATGTTTGCAGAAGCATCTTTCTCCTGGTTAGAAAGCTGCTTGGTAGTGACTGATTGTGGCAGTTGTCAAGAGGAAAAACAAAAAACAAAAAAACAGTGAAATGCTTCCTAGAATCTGAGGGCTAAAGTGATGATGTCATTGCTAGAAAGTTAATAACTATGTGTTAGCTTAAGAAAGGCTTGGTAAAATAATCAGTCTCAAAAATATCAGTCAGGTTTTGGAATGCTTCAGTGTCTCCCACCAGTTGTTTTGTCGCATATATGTCGTTCCTTTGTAATTTCTCGGCCTAGATGCTTCTTGTAATGGTGTGAAATAGAGAGTACAAGAAAGAAGACAGTGAGGAATTAGGGTCATTCTCTTTTTTTTTTTTTTTTTTTGAGGGACCTCTTATTAACCTAGTGGGGTTTTTACTTCAGTTTGGTTTTGTATTTGGCTCTGCTTAAAAGGGTATTTGGAAGTTCCTATGTTTCTGCATAGGATTTCTGTGCATTCATAGGGCTATCAGAACTGCACCTTGAGGGTCTGAAAGGCAAGTTGGCTGGTTCCTTTTGAGGCTTGACCATGCAATATGTACTGGTGTCATCTTCAAGGATGCTTTCATCAGTTGCAGGTTGGATGGCATACGGCCTTCGGTGGCACAGGTGACAGGAAAATCTACAAGACTACTTGATCAGAAGCTGTATGACAGGGTAACATACCTGGAGCACAGAGTCTCAAAGTGAGCCAGCTTCTAATGAACCTAGGTATCTCCTCAAATTCATGGGTGCTAGGAAGACTATGATAACAGATGTATGACAGTGTTTCCACTAGAGCTGCCTTTCAAAACTTTTCTTTCTTGGTCTCATGGTCAGCCAAGACAGTAGTGGTATAAAACAAGTCCTGCCTTTCTTGGTGAAAGCATTTGCCATCCAATAATCTCAGCTGATGTTCAAGCCATAATTTTTAGGGACTTTACCTAATTTGACCTCTACACATATTCTGAGGCAAGGAATAGGCATGTATACTGAGACACTGTGATACCTATGTAAGCTGTTCTTTGTTTACTAGTTTTGTATTTTGGCTTTACATAGTATAGGAATTGCCTATCTTTTGGTCTTTTATTTTTTTGCTTGTACATTAACTTAAAGGCCTTTGTCCTGCAGTCATCTACTACCGTCTCTGTAGTGGTCATGTGCTTTCATTTGCTGTGTTGTTCTAAATAGCAAAAAAAAAATGGTCTCCCTTAGAGACCTCCTAGCTGTGTGACAGGCATAGGAACAGAAAATACCATCTCTTCATCTGTTTCCTCTTGTTTGCTTTTAATGGAAACTGCAAAATTGAAGTTTAGTTTGAGTGATCGAGAGGATGAGTGAGAGAAATTGACCAGTGTAGCACATCTGTTTTGTATTAAGAAGGCTGAAATAGTTATGTGCTGTGCCAGGAAAGTGAAAGGAGCATTTGGTAGTGAACCGATGGATGTTATAACTGCTGCTCTGTAGGCATGTTACAAGTTATAAATTGTATTTATTCTGGTAGTAGCGGTTGTTGGCTGTTAATCAGCTCTGGCTCAGACTCAGTGGAAAACTGGTGATTCAGCTATTTGTAGTCATGCGGAATGGGAAGATGTGTGCTCCTCAGTTGGTGCTGGTGGTGAGGAGTGTGTGGGCCCTCTGCCCTCTTGGCACTATCTTGATTTAAATCCCTTCCTCATTTAAGAGATTGTGTTCAGCAAAGAAACATTTAATGAGTCTTGGTACAGACACTTAATGGCTTGATAATCAATGAGGTACTATTTTTTTAACTTCTGTTGCTGAACTGGGCAGCAATAGGGAGACAAAAAACAGGTTACTCAACAGGAAGTTGTATTTCAGCTGTGCTTCCACCTGCAAACCTGGCTTTGCCTTATTCCTACTCACTCTTATATGTACAACAGTGTTAAGAGTAGATCAAATATATGTGCTTGACTTGGGTAAATGTGGCATACTTCATTTGTCTCATCAGTTATAATTAAATGCTGTTGTGTTACTCTTATTTATGTTGTGTGCGTTTGGATATATTAAAGTATATTATCCTCTTAGGAAACTATTGTAAGAAAACATCCAGGAATTTGTATGACATTGAGGATGTTGGGCATTGAGGGCTATATAAGCTTTCTTGAAGGTAGGGGTCACAGGAAGTTGTGTATATGAAATATTGCTGAATTCCACATAATATTTCAAGTTCAGAGTACCAGAATACTCTATTAGGTGCTATAAGAAGTTTCTCTTATGGCATCTAAGTTAACCTCTGCTTCTTTTTTAAAAAGCATGTTTTCAGCTTTATACTACATATAACCAAATCTGGCTTCGTTTCTTTGACTTCATGAATCTTAAACCTACAGGAGATTCCACACTTCCTGCTTTTAAGGTTTACAGTATTTCTTTTTACTTCTTACTTTTTTACTATTTGGCACTGCATATTTCAAATCCCTGAAGCGGAGCAGTATTTGAGTTATCTTGACACTTCTAAGTGACACTGACCTTTGAAATTCTTGTATTTTGAAGTAATTTGGGTAGAAGCTTTCTTGGGAATATCTTGCAGGTTCAAAGCAAGCTTAGAAATTCCTTTTTCACCTTTGTTTGCTGTTGTAGAATATTTGGATAATAAGGAATTTAATTTGCTACGACCGAGTAATCCAGGCTGCAGCGGTCGGCGACCTTGGAGTATTCGTGAAGGGGGGTGGATAACAGGGAGCTGGCAATCGACAGTGAGAAAGTTTCTGATATTTATAAATGTTTTTCTCTATGCACCAATCATAGGATTGTACTCGCCCCTGCATTCACTAGATAACGGTGTAATTTTTAGCCCACTCTATAAGGTGTATACGGTGTGTGTATTTTTAGCCCACTGCTTTCTCTTTTTAAGTGTGGATTTTCTGAATAAAGGTGAGCATGATGATTTAATCATATTGATACCTGTCAGGACTCTGGAACCTTTCTCCTCGTCAAGTGGCGCCTGAATTGGGGCCTCATCGGCTTCGAGCTGGATTCCAAAACTTCTGCAGTAGCAGGAGCCTGGGAAGCGAGGAGATAGGAGGATGAGCTCGCAGTGAGGCAATTGCGCACATGCGGATCAGGGTCGCGACCTGATAGCTCCTAAGTGAATTTTCCTCCACAAAGGAGAAAGCAGAGGCTGCTCAGTTACTGATGAGTACCTTCGTGAAGCGGGGTGAAGTGCGTTCATTGGAGCACTTAAAGGCTTTATTGACTTGGGGGGAGAAAGAAGGATTTTTTTAAGGAAGTACCGTTAATATTTAGCCCTGAGAAATGGAGGGCGGTAGGAGATCAGTTATGGGAAAAGTCTATAAGTTGCGCCATGGTTGTTAAGGACTTATGTGTAACTTGGCGATTGGTCATCAATATGCTGAAAAATATGCAGATGGAACAGAAAGTGGCTATGGCTGCCACACAGGATGGGTCTGTGGAACTACTAGAGGTCGAGGCAGGAGCATTCAGGGAGGTATGTACAGAGGCACCTGAATCATCCGGGGGCCACAGCAGCTCCGCGCCGCCCAACTGAACTACGGAGAGATTGTTTTGCACGCACCCGCACCGTTCTGCTGGACAGAAGGTGAGCAGTTGGGAGCTATGGGGAGTTCTCTAACGAAGAAGCAGCAAGTAAATCTTGAAGTATTACGGTTAGTTTTAAAGTTTCAGAATCAGCTTGTATCTACCTCAGCATTAGTTACTTTTCTTAAATGGATTAGCAGAAATGTCTCTGAATTTCCAAAAGCTGGGTTCTCTCTTGATGGGGAACTTTGGGACAAAATTGGCACAAAACTCTGGGAGGCTTCTATTACTAAAGACAGAACGGCTGCTAAACTTTTACCTGTTTGGCACCAAGTAATGGAAGGGCTTTAACAAATTCGACTAGGAAGAATTTCTTCCGACTATTTCCCATCGCCCTCCTTCATACCCCCTCCGCTGCTCTTGGATGCAGAAAGCAGCTCTGATTCGATCCGCGGCTCCGACCCCGCCCCTGGCCGGGGTGAAGAGAAATCACCGCCTACGATGCTCGTCGCACTCCCGCCCTTCGCCGCGCTGCTCAGGCCCAGCAGCCCCGCGGCGGCGCGGCGTTCACATGATGGGAAAGTTTTACAGCAAGCAAAGAAGACAGTTTCGGACCATGGTATTGGGTCTGAGGTGGTTCGGCAAATAATTAGTTGGATTTTTTCGGCAGATGTGATGGCACCATATGATTGTATGAATGTAGCAAAATTATTGTTATCCCCTTCACAGTTGTTACTCTTTACACCACTCACGCTCAGACTTGCTGATCGTGATTAAAAAAAAAAAGAAAGAAAGAAAAAGGGGAAAAGGGGCCAGGACAGGTAGAGAATGCCACTGCCGAACATGAATGTATTGGATTAGATTTCCAAATTTTGGAATGGGTGTTTTTGCCAATGCAACCAAAAATGAGTCTTCAAACTCAAATGGAACTGCTAGTAGAACTGATCAGAAAGGGACGTACGAGATGTATGGAAATCACAGGGGAAGAACCAGGTGACATTCGTTTACCAAATACCTCAGAGCATTTCGTTTGGTATCTACAGAATTCAGTTCCCTTTCAAGAAGCAGTGTTGGGATATAATAGGGTCATTCACTCTAAAACACCCAAAGGACGCTTATGGCAGGTATTGCGAGCTTATGAGTAGGAACTGGGTTCTCGATTTTCACCAGTACCTATCCAGGAGCAGACAGTGTATACAGATGCTGGTTCTGCAAGGCGATTAGCTGTTTGTGTGTGGTATGACCAAGGGGTTTGGCACGATCGTGTGATTGATGCAGTTCCAGGAGACTCCTTACAAACACTGGAATTGGCAGCAGTAGTATGGGCACTGCAGCAATGGTCAAGAGTGGCAATCAATATCGTAACAGATTCTTTGTATGTAACTAATGTGGTATCCCAAATAGAGGATGTGTTATTAAGGTGCACAAAACGGCCATGATTATTAGAATTGTTTCTACGCTTACAAGATGCTGTTAAAGCTAGGACAGCAGACTACTGTATTATCCAAATCAGAAGTCATCAGTGTGATGTGGGACTGGGTGAAGGAAATTATAGAGCAGATAAATCAGTGTGGCGCAGGTGGTTTGTCAAAGTGACTTTGCTAGAGCGTGCATGTCTCATGAAATGTTTCATCAGAATGCTCGAGGTCTTAAAAGACAATTTGACCTCACGTGGTCTGAAGCCACAGGGCAATGGGAAGGTCCCTTATCACTGATAACTTGGGTCGTGGATATGCTTGTGTTTCCACAGGGACTGGCCCTATGTGGGTTCCAGTAAGATATGTTTGGCCTCATCTCAAGGCAGAAAATAGCATCCAGCCCTTATAATGACTGGGATTGTGTGCTTCTTACTTAATGGTATTGCTTTGTAACTTGTTGTATTGCAAATAACATTAGTAACAGTATGGTATAGTGAGTGATTTTCCTATGTTATTAATGCAGTCTCAAGAATTAGAATTATTAGGCATTATCTAGGTTGTTGTGTGTTTCTTTTATTTTAATAGAAGATAGAATGTTAATTAAACAGGATTTGGTGTTGCCAATGCTGGAATCTATGGGAATAGTTCTTTTTAATGTATTAGTAATGCTCAGTTATGATGCTATCAGCTTATCAATTAGCCTTTTCTTCATTTGTGAAGACAAAACCTGGAAAGGAATCCCAGGCAGAGGGATGACCCTGTATTATAGAATGATTGACTCTTTCATTCCATTAATCAGGATTATTAAAATATGACTGTGCATCACTTGAAACAAAGGCACATGCTAAGAGAGCTAACCTCGGTAGTTTATTCTGTTTTGCAGGCAGGTGTTCCACTTGGGCTCTGTATCACGCACTGGCCATGCGGATGCGGTGTACAAATGGAAAATACCCTTCAGACCCTGAGAGGAGTAAAAGCAGGAGAGAATCTGTGATGGGTGAGAGAGGAAAAGTGCCCTTTGAAGCAGGGGACGCCCTGCTGGCACTGCCTGTCGCATCCACCGCCAACGTGTTTTTTCTTTCTCCTTTTCCGCAGTTTGCTGTTTCTCAAGGGTCGATAGGTAATAATGCCCCTAGTGATACTCTAGCACGTTTGCCCACTAATATTGATTCTATCTGATATGCAACTTCATAAAATCGCATAGCCATTAATTTTCTATTAGCTCAGAGACATGGTTGTGAGCACTCTGAAAGCATATGTTGTACAAATTTTAGTGGTCATTCAAAATCAGTATATCAGAATATACGAAAGTTAGAGACTCTTTTCTAACCAGGTACAGATTAACACAGAACAGGACCCTCTGGGATTTATTTCCAGGTTGCAGAAACTTGGGCTGCAGGCCGAACATGTGTTTGTTCTTCTTAGTAGTTTAACAGTATTTCTTGTCGTTATGCTATGTTTGCTTTGTTTCCTTTCTCACGTTTAGAGTACTGTCGATTGAGGCCTTGATTAAGTTATAATGATTATTTTATTAATGTAATTAGTGTTGTTATTTTATAGTTGGTGGTACTTCACGAACAAAAAGAAAGAGGGGGAATTGTAGAATATTTGGATAACAAGGAATATAATTTGCTACGACTGAGTAATCCAGGCTGCAGTGGTTGGCGACCTTGGAGTATTTGTGAAGGGGGGTGGATAACAGGGAGCTGGCAACCGACAGTGCTAAAGTTTCTGATATGTATAATTGTTTTTCTCTATGCACCAGTCATAGGATTGTACTCGCCCCTGCATTCACTAGATAACGGTGTAATTTTTAGCCCACTCTATAAGGTGTATACGGTGTGTGTATTTTTAGCCCACTGCTTTCTCTCTATAAGTGTGGATTTTCTGAATAAAGGTGAGCATGATGATTTAATCATATTGATACCTGTCAGGACTCTGGAACCTTTCTCCTCGTCAGTTTGCCATGGTAACAAATGGTCTATTTTTAGACCATCTCTTAAGATATTCTGGTTCTCCTCCCTTGCATAGTTTTTTATGCATCTTGCAGTAAGGAGTGGAAACTCATCTCCCTTCTACCATGTGTGATTGACGTTGGAGCTAATACCATGTGTTTCTGCAAGAAGTATGGCCCTACATACTTGTACTCACTGTAAAATTCAACTATGGAGTTCTCCCTTGCTATGTAACATAATTAAGAATTACAAATTACTAGAGCTAAAAGAATAAGGAATAGAACTATTACATTAAAAGTATACTTGCATTTGTTATGCTGACTTTTGGAAACCTTTTCTGGTGGTTGCAGGAAGCACTTCAGTATGGACCAATTTGAAGATACGTCAGATGGTGAAGTGGATCACACTTTCTATGAGAGTGATTTTGGAGAGGAGGAGAAGAAAACTGTAGAAAATGGTGACTATGTAGAGAAAGGAAGTCCAAAGGTAGTTCTTTCAGATCCTGACTTGATTGCTAGTTCAAAGGATGCAAACTGTTGTGAGGAAGAAAATGAAGAGAAGCAAGAATATTTGCAGAAGGGTCAGTTCCTAGAAGATGGCAGAGACTATTCTGGGGATTCTTCATCTTTTTCACTTCCTCCAGTTCATGAGAATGCAGGTACATCTGGAGCAACATCTGCAGCAAGCAGGAGAATGCAGGAAAATGTTCCTGCTGGAATCCCTGAAATAAATTATTATACAGATGAAGAAGATAGTAGCGATGATGGCAGGAAACGGAAGATTAGACCAGAGTCAGCTAAGCAGTCTTACAATGTAGGAGGGGCTAGCAGAACATACAGTACTACCAGCTCCTCTTCCTCATCCTCAAGCTCAGATACAGATTCTGATAGCTCTTTATCAGATTCATTGGATTCTTCCTCCAAGAGAAATGCTTGTAGCCTGGCTCTTCCATCTCCAAAACAAAAATGTGCATCAGCAATAAAATTACCAGAAGGAAGACGAAAGCTTGGAGACCATGTGGAGGAATCTGAAGATGCAGGTACTAATAGAACATCCCTGTCAACTCCAGACAGCAGTTCCACCCAGTCTTTTGAATTTGTAGCTTCAAATGTTAAGTAAAAGGGAAAAAAGAAAAGGCAATGTGAGACAAGAATTACATGTATATTTTGAAGAATTTCAGTACTGTGAAATGCTTGAATACTCTAAGGCTTCAAAATACAGTTTTGCACATATTTTTATGTGTTTTTCTTTTTCTTTTTCCTTTAGAATCCAAGTCTGATTTCAGCAGCAATGGCTTACATGATGGTATGGATCTGAATCAGCGTTTGGAAGGTGACTTTTAAGTGTGTTTATCTATTTTAAAATGTCCAGTGTTTTGATGTTGTTGAACAATATAGAAATGCATTTAATGGAAGAGATGATTAGGGACTTTTATGAGCCAGATAATGCATTTCAACCCTAGTTTGCTCTAGTGTGGTAAAGCTGGTGTGATTACAGCTGTATATTGTTTCTTTACTTTATGCCTTGCTACATTGAGCCTATAGTAAGGAAGATTTCAAAATGTGTTGCATGCATCATTTAACTTTCCTGTGAATAGAAGTGAAGTTCTCACTTGCATGGAAATTCTTCTGGTTGTAAGAAAAACAAAGCTAGCCATGGAGATTCTGGTAGGGATGTTTCTTAATGTTTGACAGTCCTTGTGTTACAGTAACTCCTTCCTGATAGGAAAAGCTCCAACCACTTGCCAAAACATCATGTTACTAGGCAATTAAAGTTACAGTGTCCTGCATCTATCTTTATTCCCTGCCACGGGGAAGCTATTTAACGACTGGTGATTATGGGAGGATTCATCACATCCCTTAAATAAATGATTATTATTGGTTCAAAGTAAGTACTCTCAGAGATGAATTGCTGTTTGGAGGAGGGGAGGTTTTTTCCGGAACATAAACCAGTTCTAAATAATAATGAGTGAGTAATGAGCAGTAGAGTTCTGTGATTCTACAGAGAAGACTGAGAGGGGATCTGATCCATGTTTATAAATAGCTAAAGTGCAGGAGGCAGCTGAATGAAGCCAGACTCTTGTCTGTGGTGTGTAGTGATAGGATAAGGAGCAATGACCAAAAACGAGAAGATGGGAAGCTACGTGCTAATATGTGGAAGAACTTCTTTACAGTGAGAATGGAGTACTGGAACGGGCTGCTCACAGTGCTTATGGTATCTTCCTTGGAGATATTCAAGACCTATCTGGATGCCTACCTGCATAGCCTACTGTAGGGAACCAGCATTAGCAGATTGATTATCTCTGGAGGTCCCTTCCAACCCCTGCAATTCTGTGATTCGTGTGATCTGGCAGTTAATGTTGTTGATTAAGATGCGTATTACTCCCAAGTGCCTTGCTACCTTGGCAAGCATGACATAGGTTAATTAGTTTAGGTAGTTTGGCCTTTAAATGGGGCAGGTTTATTGATGGTGGAAAGTAACTAGTCTGGGAAGACAGGAGCTGATCTTATTCTTGATGATTATTTCCAGGTATTGTCTTGACAAATAAGAATCACTTTCCCCCTCTTCCTTCTCCTGACTGTCTGCATGAGATGTTCATCAGAACTGAACAGACATGAGCATTGTTTCAAGTGACAACAGTGTAAGCCCAATTCTGTGTGCATGAATCAGTTTTTAAATGGTATCAGGATTTCTTGGTTTTAAAGTATAACATTCAGTTAATAATAAAACTGATAAATCGTTTAGTTCATTTTTTGTCAAATTACAGCTAGGCCTAAGCATTTATAGCATTGTGTGAGTCTCATTTCCCAAGGTCCTTGAGATTTGCAAGATTTCGGTGTAGTCTGTTACTGCATTGTGTCTAGGGGGCATGCAGCAATTTATGTCATAGAACTCCATGCGTTGGTAATATGAACACTTGGAAGACCCAAATCTCTTGCAGTAGAAAAGACTTAAAAGAACAAAGAAAGGGTAGTAATCTGTTAAAGGTGTACAATGTCCAAATAGCAAGTCTTGCTTTAGAACAGCAGTCAGGTTATTAAGCAGAGAGGTAGTTCATAAAATGTGAAATAGAATTAATTTGAGGTATTTTGAGAGTTATTTGAGAGGAGCTCTGCAGAGAGGGACCTGGGTGTCCTGGTGGATGACAGGTTGGCCATGAGCCAGCAGTGTGCCCTTGTGGCCAAAAAGGCCAATGGCATTCTGGGCTGCATTAAAAAGAGCATGGCCAGCAGGTCGAGGTAGGTGATCCTCCCCTTCTACTCTGCCCTGGTAAGGCCTCATCTGGAGTACTGTGTCCAGTTCTGGGCTCCCCAGTACAAAAAAGACAGGGATCTCTTGGAAAGAGTCCAGCGGAGGGCCACAAAGATGGTGAAGGGCCTGGAGCATCTCCCCTGTGAAGAACGGCTAAGTGAACTGGGTCTGTTTAGCCTT
>JACDJE010000107.1:422454-465078 GCA_016647715.1 Pavo muticus | reverse complement strand
TTGGACCTACTGTCCCTGTCATGGGCGTAGACTGGTCCGGATAACCCTGTGACAGTTTTTGGTGGAGAATGCAGGCATTAGCTGCTTTTTAGCTTTTTAGAACGAAATCTCTCTCTGCTTTTGGAGAGCTTCATTAGCTTGCTTCTTTTGGAAAATTCTCTCTCACAGGTGCTCGCTGAAAACTTGACCTTGAAAGTCCAGGCGGACTGCCAGCATTCTGGGATATTTGTAAACTTGGAGCACTGCTATCTTGATGCTTTTTAAAAAAAGAGGAGAGGCAGAGACTGCAGCAGCATCGCTGCTTTAACCTTAAGGTAGTCTGCCGTGCTCTGGACATTGTACAGAGTGTCTTTTGTTTTTTCCCTCCACTTTAGCAGCTACCAACTATGAATCTGCTCTCGACTGTAGGGACGCTGCTTAAGGCATTGGATGTGATCATGTTCTTTGCAAATTATTGGCCCATTATTAACGTCGCCATTTCTTGTTGTGGAATCGTGTTCTTATATAACCAAATAAGGGCCCTGATGGAGACACGTGCCTGGTACTTCTATGCAATGTGGTATAATTTGAATTTTGACACTTGCATCCCAGATGGAATAGCTAATTTCACAAACACCACGATGTTCAAACTGGTTTCCAGGCTTTCTTTTCAGTTCTTCACACGGTTTTTCAAATGCTGAGCTAGTGGCTTGTGGCTTAGATGCTTGTGGGCGCACTCGTGTGCATGATATCATTCCCCTGAATGTATTCTTATACATTCGTGTTATGCAGAAGGAATCTCCTCCAAAACCAGAGAACCACATCGCATAGAAGTACCAGGCAGGTGTCTCCATCAGGGCCCTTATTTGGTTATATACGAACATGATTCCACAACAAGAAATGGCGACTTTAATAATGGGCCAATAATTTGCAAAGAACATGATCGCATTCAGTGCCTTTAACAGCGCCCGTACAATCGAGAGCAGATTCATAGTTGGTAGCTGCTAAAGTGGAAGGGGAAAAAAACAAAAGACACTCTATACAATGTCCAGAGCACGGCAGACTACCTTAAGGTTAAAGCAGCGATGCTGCTGCAGTCTCTGTCTCTCCTGTTATTTTTTTAAATAAAAGCATCAAGATAGCAGTGCTCCAAGTTTACAAATATCCCAGAATGCTGGCAGTCCGCGTGGGCTTTTAAGGTCAAGTTTTCAGCGAGCACCTGTGAGAGAGAATTTTCCCAAAGAAGCAAGCTAATGAAGCTCTCCAAAAGCAGAGAGATTTCGTTCTAAAAAGCTAAAAAGCAGCTAATGCCTGCATTCTCCACCAAAAACTGTCACAGGGTTATTTGGACCAGTCTATGCCTGTGATGTGCTGACCTTCTCTGCCTCAGATTTTCTATCATAAAAAAAGCATAGCAGATCACTTAGTAACGATACTGACGTGACAGTGGTTTTCACCATGAAAATAAAAGCCCTGTGTTTCTGAATAGAGTTATTGTAGAAAATTAAATAGAAGCTTCAACTGAACTGCTTTAACTTTTTAGCTATAATTCGTCAATTAGGCAAATAAAATAATTTGTTAATAACAGAAATTTTTCTCTTCTTAGGGATATGTTTCCCATGTGCTCATTCATGCTAAGCTTATGCATTTGTAGAATGTGTTGAACAGTATCCAAAGTACTAAATATACACATCAACCCCTAAACTTTACGGCTGGGCTGAACATAGTGAGAAAGCTATTTAAGTTTTTGAATGTTCTTAATTTGAACTGTGAGTATAAAATAGGATGCATGTATACACATATCTAATTACTTGCATTGAGGTAGAAAAGCACATATTGGCTTTTTATATTGAGAGCTTGAAAGCCTGCTGAAGATGTTAATGATTGTAAAGCAATCCAGTCTATGCTAACATAGGAATTTGTGGTTTAGGAAAAATTATTTTGCAGGTGCAGTTTTTTGTCTTCCTTATGACATTATGAAATAGCAGCTTTATTTTAAGCATACAGCTTTAAAGAGGAAAATTTATACTCCAAAAATCACTTTTTCCTCTTCAAAAAATAGCAAATCAGGGGTTGTGTAAAATCCTTTAAGAAAATCTAGCATAAAAGAGTGGATATTCAAGGATGTATAGTACAAGAATGCTCCAAGATTTGAGCAAACAGACACTTATGAGGAATTGAGTGAATCCTTTTTTGCTTTTCAGGTTTGCCATTTGTGATGGTAGAGCAGTATAAAACACTCCTGAGTTTGCCTGATGCTTGAAGCACTGAAGCAACTTAATGCATTTTCCCTCTGAGGCTGCAAGAGTGAGACGTGCATCCTCAAGTTCAGCCTCAGTGCCACTAAGACAGTTGTATCATACTGTCCTAATGCATTTGACTGGCTAATTATCATTTGAATTTTATGTAAGGTTTGGCTGGTTTTAGTCTTCAAGGTCATTGAAATGCTCACAAGTTGAAAGCAGTAAACACCTCGTTTATTGCTTAAAAGGGAGTCAGGTGTCTCTCCATGGAAACCAGCTTTCCTAGAAATCCTGTGAATACCACGGGGAAGTTTCTTTTACTGTTTATCAGTAACTGAGAAGTAGAACTCCACGCTTTATGCAAATGCTACTGCTTGTTTACTTCTCTCCCCCAAACAACTGATTTATGGTTCAGAAGCGATAAGTGCTGAGCGGGGATCTGTTTAAATTACATTATTCATTGGTAGAGGCTATTGCCTCTTGTTGTCACTGGCCACTGCAAAAACAGTCCAATCATTAAAATACTTAGGCGTTGGGATTAATTAGCAACAAAATGGTTGGACTCCCCCTGTGGCGGGGGGGTTGGAACTTGATCCTTGAGGTCCCTTCCAACCCAAACGATGATTCTATGACTCCATGCATTAAGATCCCTTCTAACCTGGGCTGCTTGATTTTAAATTGTTCAAATAACTTTGAAACTCAAAGAACAGTAACTGTACCTGAAGTACTTAAGAGCATTTAGAGTAAACATGTTTACTACTTTTGTGGGATCATGACTCTTTTTCTGTTTATTTACTGATGGTGAATTGTCCGTGCTTCTGTTGGCTTGTGTAGACTTTGCTTAGGCACCTGCCACCTTTACTGTGAAAGTGTGTTTTTAATGCCGTGAAATTGGGAGCATATTCAATACTTTCGGGTATGCATAGCTGTTATTGTATAATTTTGTGTTGTAGTAATTGTGGAGGGAAAAGGTATGTTTGGCAGTGGAAGTAGTGTTTTATAGGAGTGCAGCCTGGACAGGTTTTCAGCTAGGTGGCTTTGGGAATAAGCTATTGCTGCGGATTAGAAGTTACAGGGTTGGAAGCCTCATTGCTGACACAGTTTGAGTACTGCTGCTGGAAGTGGTGATAGTGACTCTGGGTGAGCACAGAAACAGTATCACTACTTTGGCAAGTCTTACGTGCCCTTTTTTTGCTACTTTCTTAGGTTGCTACTATGACTGACTTGACCATAGTTCAAGAAGCAGTGGCTTTCTGGGTGTCCTCGGTATTTTTCGTGCTTTGTTAGGAACGAGCACTTGCCCTGTAATGCTCATGATTCTCAGGAAGTTAACTAGCATGCTTTCTGCTGCTTCTCTTCCTCAGAAGGCTAGTAATACAAAGATCTGTTGAGGAACTGAAGGAAGTAGAGAGGAACTATAGACTTGGAGATTGATCTCTGCGCCCTGTCCTCCTGAGGAAAACTTGCTGTTGTACAGGTCTGAAATTCAGGTAGGAAATGTGTGAGTCTTCTGTAACCCAACCACTTAGCAAGAGTTTAGTTATTGGGTTTTGGCAGTTATCTGCTCAGATGTCATCAAGTAACTTCACAGCAGAGCTTTGGTGGTGGTTGTAGCAGTTGATTATTCCTTTGTTTCTTTTCAGTTGTGACATATATACGGTCACTGGGGATTTTCACTGGTTGTTGTTTAGAGGCATAAATGCAAGAGATTGCATAACCAATAGCATTAGGGGCACAAAGCCAGGTGAGGACTTCAGCTCAACAGTTGAGCAACTCCTCTTTGCCACAGCCTGCCTTCCACTCGCATATGATGTGTGGTCTTGTTCAACTCATGAGATGCAGTGGATATAAGGCAAATGGTGATACTGTGTCTCACAGCTTCATGATGAAGTGATGTAATGTGGCTCCATGTGGAATGTACAACTGTCTGAAGTTACTTATTACAAGTTAATTTTTTTCTAGCTATGTTCTGCAGTGCTAGTTTTACGTGTTCTCATAAGGATATAGTTGATTACTTTTATCCTAAGTATATGGTGGCTTGATGTTACCCTGTGAACAGTGTGCTACTAGTTATTGTCCATGCATTTCTTTTTATCCCTTGTAGGCTTATCCAGATGTGATTCTCATCCCAGGTTTGTCTCCTAAATGGCTTTAATAGGAGCACTAGTTTGTTCTTGAGAATAACTTGCTAAATGGTACAAGCTTACCAAGAGACATTATACTTTATTAAGCTGTTGGTTGGCACACTTCATCTGCACTGTTATGCATTCTTTTGGATTTGAAGGGATTTGCATCTTGCCTTGACAGACTAATAAAGCAACATTTGCTAATGCGAATGGCCTTGCAGTTACTGTTGCCTAAGGGCAGTTTTCGCATACATTAGCCTGCATGCTGATGGGGCAAAGTCACTGATTTCCAAATGGATTCCAGAGTTAATGAACTACTTGAATTTTGAATTCCAGCTCCTTCTTTGAAAGTGGTAGTACTTGCTTGCATCAGTTCTGGAATATAATCAGTTGAGATATTTCAATAATGTTTTTGTCTTCTTTTGAATTAAGGGCATGCTCATCATTTTTTGTGACTCGTAAGCCATTAACGACTGCCTCAGTGGTTCCTTACTGTAAAATTGCTGACATGGAAATGTTTTGCTGAGGAAATACTGCTGTGCATCTGTTTCCTTCTTTCCTGCTTTCTTCAAAGTTTCTGCTTTGGTTGCTTAGGACTCCTGTGGGTAAGAGCAAGGGTTATCTTCTGGAGGCACTGTGATACTGGAGTGATGCAGATAGTGCTTTGAGTAAGGCTTCCTGCCCCATCTCTTGGCTCCAATTACCTGTTTGATCTAACCTGCTACCACCATTCCTGTGGCGTAGACTCATTCCTATGGCTCAACTGGGTAATAATAGAACAGCAAAGCTCTTGGAGAAAGCAAAGGCTTAAGGATAGGTAGATAGCTGAGCTCCAGCAAAACCATGATTAAGCATAAGCAGCTCTGGCCAAGAGCTTCCAGTTAATACTTCCTTGTGAATGTACAAGTCTGCTTTTTATGTATATTTTTGAGTGTGCATTCCTTGTATTTTTCTATCTCAAAACCTCCAGTACTGGTTTAATATTTTAGTGTTTTTACTGTCCTAAATTGCCATCTTCCAAACACTACTTCTTCTGTCACAAATAGTCTCTCTATCCCTTAAAATTAATTTTGATCTTTCTCTTTGCAGTTCCTGCACCAGCATGATGCAGCACTGCTTCAGGAGTAGACAAGCAAAATCACTTCAGGAAACGTGTTTTGTGTCACTGAGTCATGCTTTCCCAATGTCAGTTTTCTATCTAAAACAATTTCTGTCCTGCACTTGAGATGAGACAGATACCTTGACTATCTTTGGAGCAAAGTGTAAAAAGCTTTCCATGTGCAAACCTGTAAATATTAAGTGATGGTATGATTGCTGGTTTTGTGAATTATTTCTAGTCTTGGCTTTCCAAAGCTGCTTGCTATTGCCTGGAAGACTTGTCTTATGCTTGTACTGGGAGCATGAATGATAACCACTATGGTGATTATGATTGCATGCAGTGTTACTTTAGTGCTTTGTACCAGTAGCCCCGTTAGCATGTATATATAAATGCCTCTGCTGATGGCTGGTATTGTTGCAACTCCAGTAAATATGTGAGTGCATTGCATCAATGCCTGATGGTGATGGTAGAGATTGAGGTGATCACACTGAAAGGGGTATCAGAAGTACTGACCGCTTGGAAGAAATGACCGTGCACAGTAAGCTGATTGACATCTTTATTCCTAAATAACAAATCCATCTGACTCGGTTGCTTGTAGAACGTGTGAGCGTTGCTGATCTATTGCAGTGAGTTTGATTGCTCATTGTATCCATTCAGCTCCTCTAAACCACCCTCTGTAAATGAGGAGGAGGTGCCCAGTGAGAAGGAAGTATCTGGCTGGCCTTGGACATGATTTTTGCAGTGAATCTCGTGTAATATGAATGTATTGAGGAAAATGTTCAGTCCTGAAAAATTGCAAGAAACATGAATCTGAAATTCAGATAGGGAGAGGGAAAAGATACTTTGTTTTTTTCATGCCTGTAAATAAATCCTACCAGAATGCAACATCTGCATTCTTCCTTTTTAAAAAAATCTACTTTAATTTCTGCCATTTTACAGCTGCTCTACAGTTGGAGGATGAAGAACAGCAAAAACTAACTGTAGGTCATCCATCTGGAAGAACAAGGGGAAATGTTTCCGCCAATGAAGAAGTTAAGTATTGCTCTGACTGTAAAGCTGCTCTCGAGTTGAGGGATAAACAAAGACAAAAACTGGGCATCATTCCTCCATCTAGAGGAACAAGGAAGAACTATTCTTTCACAAATGAAGAGGTTAGACGAATTGATCAGGAGAACCACAGGCTGCTCCAAGAACTGGCCCGGCTGTGTGCGACGCCAGGAAGCAGAACCAGCATGCTGAAGAAGTCGGCTTCTCCATCTCTTCGAGTGTACCACAGTGCCATCAACAGGCAAAAGGAGCAGCGGAGAATTGAAAAAGAAAACCTGGTGAGTTTTGAGGACTGCTTTTGGATGGGTAAATTGAGGACTGTTTATTATGAACAAATCACTGCTGAATACTTAAAAACTGATTAGGCAGCACTTGTAGTTTCACTGCACTAAGTCTGCAATGAATTTCCACAACCATGCTGTTTGTATAATGGTTAAGTATGCTTTATTTCCAGATGAAAAGACGTTTTACTTTGAGCGTGCCCTACTTTTTAGTGTTGTTCAATTTAAGGGCAATTTTCATTTCCTTAGTCATAATTTTGCATAGCAGTCAAATTCTGTTTGTCCTACTTGATGCATTACAATCAATGATCTTTCAGGAGCAAGCTTGCAGAATATAAAGCAATCGATATGACAGCATCAAACCCATTACATTTGAAACAGGATACAATGTGAATGCCACTTTTGTTTCTGAAGCATAACTATCCATCCATTGCTTTCAAAATCTGTAGCTCTCTGCTTTTCTCATTATTTGAATATATGTGACAACCAGAAAAACATAGTGAAAAACAGAGGTTTAGGCTCATTTGTGAGGCTATTAGCAGAGCTGACAACAAATAATACTGGTTTGAATAAGGCTTTGAGTGACTGAATTATATTACGGGGAATGACGTTTTCGTATGTTCACTGTTTCTGCTTGCATCAGAAACAGTGTTGCCAGCAGGAACAGAGAAGTAATTGTACCTCTGTACTCAGTACTGGTGAGGCTGCACCTATACAGTTTTGGGCCCCTCACTGCAAAAAAGACAGTGAGGCACTGGAGCGTGTTCAAAGAAGGGCAACCAAGTTGGTGAGGGGTCTGGAGCACAGGCCTTATGAGGAGCGGCTGAAGCAGCTGAGATTCCTCAGTCTGGAAAAGAGGAGGCTCAGGGGAGACCTTATTGCTCTCTGTAACTCTGAAGGGAGGTTGTTGTGAGCTGGGGGTCAGCCTCTTCTCTCGTGTGACTAGTGATAGGACTAGAGGGAATGGCTTCAAGCTGTGCTAGGGGAGATTCAGGCTGGTTTTTAGGAAATACTACTTCTCTGAAAGAGTGGTCAGGCACTGGAATGGGCTGCCCAGGGAGGTGGTGGAGTCACTGACTCTGTGGGTGTTCAAGGAACATTTGGACGCTGTGTTGAGGGACATGGTTTAGTGAGAACTATTGGTGATAGGTGGATGGTTGGACTGGATGATCTTGTGGGTCTTATCCAACCTAGGTGATTCTGTGATATCTACTTGTTCATTACATTACCTCCTTTTCAAACACGGTATAGTTAAAGATACTAGGGAAGCTTTTAGTGGATGTTGAGGGTGTTGATGGTTTCATTCAAGTGCTGCAAGCAGGACTTGAGCTTTTGCATGGACTGTGAGCATTGGAGTGTATTCTTAGCCTCTAGAGAGGAAGTGCTGCATCAGACACAACCACCCAGTAACAATATGTTGCACTATATAACATAGTGTTCAGATGGTGGCTGTAATATTAATGCATATTTCTTAACTCACAGCCACAAAATGCTTTACACTTGATATATTGTAGGATTTTATCCAAGAGTGCCTTCCTTGGCAACGTATGGATCAAAAATTCAGCAGTAACAGCAGTTGATCTTCTCATGTGCTGCTCTTTTGGGATGTTAGATAATAGTGGTGGCTGCTTATAGTAACTGAAGGATATCACATCATTGACTATGCTGTAGTAGCTAGGCATTTACTGCAGTAACAGGAGTGCTATTGTTTGGCATCAGAATCCCATAGAATTTATGTTAGGATGTCTTAGTGTTTTAAACAGTAAAAACATGGAGTCTATTAATTCCCCCAAACTCAAGACAATGCATTAACTTTCTGAAGAGCAATTAATAAGTACAGATCTTAAGTTTTATTTAACAGAACTTGGGTTTTGGAGCAATTGTTTCCTTTCTTGTTTCAAGCGTATGTGCACTTAAAGCATCACATTTGTAACATAGTGATTTTTCTACTGCTGCTTTTTTGGTGGTATGGGCATGACATGTTCTTAGAGACAATAAAGAGGGCTGAAAGCTGCAAAGAGCTTCACTACCCTGTCCAATGATCAGGAAGTTAGTGCTCTTACACGGCTAGAAGTATGTATGGTGTGAACTTGGGTTGTCATTTTCATACAAAGGTCAGCAACCTTAGTAAATTTAAGAGCTAAGATAACACTGAACTTTATCAATCAGTCTTCTCCTTCATGGAATTTCTTCCCCTTAAGTAAGGCCTGAGGTATCAGATGAGGGATGTACCTCTCAAATGATGGAGAAGGATGCAGATGTACTTAACCAATGCAGAAAGAAGAAAAGTGGAGAAGGCTCAAAGGAGATAACACAGTGGCTGTAGGATAATTGAAGTGAACATACAAACAGGAGGGGGAATGGATGTTTACAAGGTTGGATAGTGATAGGAAAAGGGGGAACGGTCTAAATGGAGGCAGGGGAGACTGAAGTTAAACATAAGAAGGAAGTTGTTCAGAGTATGGTGACACACAGGAATAGATAGCCAAAGGAGGTAGTTGATGTCTGATAGAGAGATGAATTAAAGGCCACAGTGAAGGTTGTGCAGGGCAAGCTGGTAGAGAGGTTGGTGACACTGCATGTAGCAGGGGGTTAAAAGATGATATTTCAGGTGCCATATATACAGGAGGGGGGCCCGGCCCCGCTCCTGTATGTATAGTCTGTTGTGGCCTGCGGAGGGCATATATATACAGCCTGTAGAGGGCAGTATATTGTGGCTTTTACCACTAGAGGACGCTGTTTATTGAGCAAATCTGTTGCTTTTTTTCCGAAGGTATGGCCACCTGCTCTTCTCCCATGGGATGGTAGCACAGGAGAACTGATGGGTTTCTTTTCCTGTGTTTGAATTGTCTCTGTGCTGATATGTGTTGATCTGTTTCTGCCAGTGATAGTGTAAAACTGAGCTTCTGCAGTTAGAAACTACGTGTCCTGTTTTGAACTTCTAGTATTTTGCGTGTGGCAGCATGTATATTGTTGTATGATCAATAACTATATAGATGTATAATTGACAAGCATATAGAGAAATTAGGCTGGTCTTTAGTGATTATTTAGCTGTAAAGATTATTACGTTGGAAAAGGTAATTAGGAAAAAATAGAAAATGCTCACCAATGTTGTAGTCTCGCAACCAAACTCCATGAGGAGCAATCTCCAGAGAGATCCTTCCCCACTTGCAGTCAGCCCTTAAATGGGGTCTAGGTGAATTCTTCTGGTGAATTGCCTTCACCTGTGCACCTTTAGCTGACTCAGTGCTCATCTCAGGTAATCAATCAGATTCAGCTCGTGATTGAATAGTTCCTATACAATAGTATATCACTGTAAATATTTAGAGGCTTTTTAAGTTCAGATTTTCAACCACTGTGTTATTCCTTTATCTCTTAATTTAATCTTAAAAGTGAGTAATTTGCATCTGCTTTTTTTGTTGTTGTTGAGTGGTTGGTTTGTTTCTCAGACTAGGATTTAAGTGTGCTAGTAGCTTAGGTCACTTAGGTCACCTGTGTTCATCCATGTTCCTTGTGGACAGGTGACCTTTGGAGTTTATGCTGGTATCTGAGTGGAAAATCTTGGCAGCTCTGGGATGGCAGTTCCCAACCTTAGTTCAAATGCAATGAGGGTGTTCTCCTTTGCTGTGGCATTTGGCTGTCCCGTGCATCCCTGTGAATTCTCCTGACCCATGCTGTTACACCTCACTGCACATAACAGTCAATGTCATTCATTCCCTTGTGTTGTACTCTCTTGAAATGTACTCCGTGTCCCAGCAGATACAACTAATCCCACCTCTAGTAGAGTCAGCCTCCTACACCCATCGGAAAATTAGCTTATTGTGTTTCCCTGTAGGGGCTGGCTTCCCTTTCTGTATGCTTGGCTCCCCAGACCCCTATGCTGCAGGTGTCACTAGGGTTTTTACCTCCTACTTTGTCTGGGCATTGTGGCCTCTACCAGTGCAGAGATCCTCCAGCCAAACTGCTTCCTTTCTCTTGCACCTTGAGCTGCTTTTGTCTTGCTGGCCAATCTGAGCTTCCTTGGAAGAAAAAAAAAAAAAAAAAAAAAACCACTTTGTAGCTGCCATAATATATTTATCTCCACTTGATTCAGGGGTGCTGATGGGTTGAGATATTCAGAGGGGAACAAGGGACATGATAGTGAGTGTCTCTGGCTGTCACCACGTACAAAGAACATAGTTTAGCTTGGGCCTCAGCCTTTAGTCTTGTGCTGCACTGCAGCTCCTGTGATGTCCACATCATATTGCAAACAGAGGACACCACTTCTTGGTGTGGAAACAAGACTAGGAGGACATGGGCACACTGAGGTTGTGCCCAGGCACCTCATGCCTTCCTCATGAATTCTGTGCTGCTTCTGACTTCCTTCCATCCCTTCCCCAGGGACCATTCCCAAATCTGAAAGCACCACGCTTCATATGTCACATACTTAATGTGATTGTAGGAAGAATTTTGAGGTTGTTTTGCCTTACTGGTCTCCTTCTGGAAGAGTTGTAGGAAACCATCATCTTAAGAGATCAGAATTACTGGCACTGGGCTTGGAGGCTCCTTGGAAACTGAAGCATGCAGGGTTTTGTAAGGCATTGCCACTTACTGTGTTCAAAGTCATATTATGCTAAGACTAATATGAAACAAAGGTAGTTCTCAGGATTATGAAGTACAATAAAAACAAAAACAAAAAAAACATTGTTTCCATGGCTGCTTTGTCAGGGGAAGCTATTCAGATGTGCGATTGGTATGCAGATGCACCTGGCTAAAATAGACTGCTGTAGAATCTACATGTAGTGCAACTCTGCGGTCATAGTTTTGAGGCTGTAGGCTCTTCGTGCTGATTCCTTACCCAGACCTGAGATTCCTTTCCACTGCTGTGGTAATTCTGATAAAGACTCCCTAATTACCAGGTTAGTTTGGTTATTTAGCACACTGCTAAATAAACTAACTTGGTAATTAGGTTTGGTGGGTATTTTCCATCTTTTATATTCTCCTAGTTTGCTTGCTTTCCGTGGATTCCAGCTGCAGATCGACATGGCATTTCAGTTAAAAGTACTTTTCTGTAGACTGAAGAACTGTAAGAGGTTTCTGATGTGAAGAGTTTGTGAAGTTAGAGTTAAGAAATGTACCTGGAAGTTGAAGGAACTTACAAACCCTCTTGTTAAGAACAAGAAGCTGTCCCTGAATGCACTGTTATATCTGCTTCACCCTCCCCCACCTGGGCTCTGCATAGGGACAGTGTGTTTGCTAAAGTGAGTGACACTAGAGGAGGCATAATATAAATAAATCTGAACAGCTGTCAAAGCACGCTAGTCAGCTGGCTACAATTCAAAGGTGGTGAAAACTGAAGCCTTCATATGTTTAAAAAGCTAAGTAAAACAAGAGAAAGTAGCATCTTTTACCTTGGACAAGCTAGGAAATTGTCAGCCATGTTGTCACATCCTCTTCCATGACAGAGGAGAAAACAGTAGTGAAAATAGTTGCCTTTCTGAATGGTAGTGCAATCTTCTTGAGCTTGAATCAGGCGCTCTGAGCAGCTACTATTAAGAGCAACTGATAGATTCCTGCATTTATGTCTGTTACTCAGTTTTCTCTGTAAATCCCATCAGGAACATGTCTTTGGCTCTAAGCACCTGGATTACTTAGTGTGATTTGATTCTTTGCTTGTTAAGGTCATTGACAATTTCTATTACTTCAGTTGTTCAAGATTAAGAGATTCAGCAGAGATTCAGGGCTTCAGAATAAGGGAAGTGCCATTGTTCTTCAATCCATTTCTCAAAATGCTCTTTTAAGGAGAATATAGTGGAAGAATTAGCAGGTTTGAATGAATAATTGAAAAAGAACATTATTTGTAGAGGGTGGTTCCCTGGTACACAAGACAGTGGGCTTGTTAGTAGAAAAACATAAGAATTGGATTAGATAGGTAACAGACCTAATCAGATCAAGTCTGACGTTTTAGTGTGTTGATGAGTGCATGTCTGTATAAAGAAGGCTGTGCTTCAAACTGCAGGATTCACAACCATAACTAGCATGTAAGTTACATGTCCTTGGTACAGTGCTCAGCAGAGGGTAGGGATACCATGAGAGCTATTTTCTAACTCTCTACAAAAGCTTTTCTTAAAACAGAGATGGAACTGCTTAAGCGCTGCACAATCTGCTCTTTCCGTAGGTAGGGATTGTATGATGTCCAGTCTTAACCTCTTCAAAAAACAATCTTTTCATGCTGGGAGTAGTCTGACTTTGCTTTTAGTAATGTGGGCTGGATGGTTGTTGAAATGCAGACCTAATAGTAAAAGCAGAGAATTGTATTTAAACTGGGATTAAGCAGGTGTATTCAAATTCATGTGTTCAGAATCGAGCTTGAAATTACTGAAATATTAAGGTATGCAATTCTGAGGCTATTATGGGTGGAGTGCAGGCTTGAAATGACTTTCACAGGGAAGAGAATGTTGCTTCTACTATTTACCCGTTTATGACAAAGCTGACTATTTTGAGAGCTTCCATTTATAATATAGAAGATAAGTGTTCTTTGCAAACCCATACGCTTGTAGTTGTGTTAGAAGATGGTGGTGAACTTGTGTATAAAATGTTGGATGTAACATTTAGAGAAGTCTACCATTTTGTGTTCTGTAACGGGCTTTAGTGAAGAGCTATTTCTAGCTGGAGCCCTTCCTTTGACTTCTGCTTACTTAGGTATTTCCATTCGAGAGTGAACTGGCTGGCACTTGATGCAAGCACTTGTGACATATTATGCCTGAGCCAAAATGGCTTGTCCTTTCTCTCCTGCACACTGTGCAGGTTTTCAGTCCTGTGCACAAACTCTTAGTAGTTTTTACGTTCCTATTACAGCTGGACTGTGGCAACTAACATCTCGTGAATACCATGCAGCTTCCCAACTCACTTTCTGTGACTTTTTCTTCTAAAACAAAGAAAATACAGAAATAAGCAAACAAAAAAACACCAACAGTAACCAAAAAAAAACCTAAACAGAACCTGGGAGTAGATGGGGGGCAGTGGGGAGAGATGATCACTTCATATAAAGTGCGGTTTAATGGCTATGTGGGTTCTTGATGTCTACCGTGTAAGTAAGCATTGAGATAATACATCCTTATTAATAGTGGTATCATTTGTCCTTTGCAGACTTGTGTAATTGCCGTTTGCATAGTCTTTCGTTGGTAGGATGTGTGTTATAACTGACCAATGATTTTGTCACTGTCAAATATTAACAGGCCATCCATTCAAATTAAATTCGTTAGCAGAGAAGGTATAACCTTTGAAAAGCAGGCACTGGAAGCTAAATAGATTAAAAATGTGAACTTGTTAATTGGAAGTTGTATGTAGCAGAGTCCATCCAAATTTGTCCTACTGTAAAGTTCTTTTCTTAGAAAGATTGTGGAAAATGGGATGCATTGGTTTAAGAATTTCAAGCAGAAGTGATACTGAAGTTAGAGGAAAATGGGTATACCTTTAGAAATATTATGTAGGTAGCTGTTGTGATGTAGTGCTTGCTACATACTTACCAGGGTTGATTTCATTAGGAGGAAATAATGTCTTTAAGAGATCACAGTTGAAATTATTGTTAAAAGTATGTTACGGATAAGACATTCATAAAGGCCAAAGTAAAAAATAAATAAATACAATTTTAAAAATCTAACATTGTGCTTTTCTTTTTAGTTTCACAGAATTGAGGTCAGTAGTTCTCTCTAGGGATACTGTGGGGCGTAGGTCCAACCTTGTGGCTTCCCTGGGCCTCATTGAGTGAAGAGGGATTGTCTAGGGCCGCATCTATGAGGGTTGCTCTGAAAGTAATACCTATTTATTTCCACGGGAACAGCAGCAGATACCAAGAGCACAGTAAACTATTTAATAGGGCTATTCTCAGCTACAGAACACTCTTTTTTCAACACAGTCACCACCACTAGCTCTTTATTTTCATCAGCAACGAACAAGAGCCTGCATGCTGCATTAACAGCAATCTTAACCAGCAAAGGTACTGTCACTGTTGCTGAAATGCACCACCCGCCCCCTCACTGTGCTTGCATCTTCTGTTTGGTCTCTAGAAATGTTCAGCAAGTATCAATGAATGTCCCCAGGTGGCATTTTTTTCTGCATGGAGGAATTCAGTGACACTTCTGCTTCATCCACACTGCCCTATCAAGAGACCATTCTGTCAGAGTGCCCATCTGCTGCCATCTGTTTGGGGTAGTATGTACTAGTCAGCACTAATGTGTTCATGTTGGAAAAATACTAAAAATTGGTGGGTTTATTTTTTTCCATTTAAAATAGATATAAGTCTCTGAATGCTTATTTCGTAGTTTCTTGTTCATTCTTTCTTTCTTGATATTTTTCGTTGATGTTAAGGCTTTACTGAAGAGACTGACAGCAGTGAAACCAACACCTGGGATGAAGCGTTCTGAGCAACTGTGGGACTATCAGCGCTATGTGAGCTATGCGAGTACTTCACCGTCTGCAAGAGAAGAAAGTTCCCTTTCTAGGCAGCGTGGCCTGTCTCGTGAGTACTCTGAAACTGCAGGTTCTTGCATTTCTTTACATGTGTTTCTCTCTTTCATAATTCAGAATTACAATTAATGAGAAAAGTAAATAAATTCCTTTCTGTCTTCCTTAATTGGTTCATCGCAGAGAGATCATTAAGCTGATTTTGTTAAGCATACCAAAAGCATGGTGAACCTCTGAATTGTTTATTTACCTTCCTAAGTTTCTAATAGATAGTTTTGTTAAGAATCTTTGCCGAGAAGGTTAAAAAAAAAAATCATTGTAAATAAATATGTCTCAATTTGCCAGTACTTCTTATTGAAAGGACTAAGCAGGGGGAGGAAGTTCAAGTTCTTTTTTAGAAAGTGCAAATCTACTGCTAGTAGCTCTGTTTCTCCAGAAGCTGTGTGTGTGTAATATTTGGAAGTGGGGCACTTATCCCCAGTGATCCATGTACAAAGAACCACTGCACTGTGGCATATACTCAAATTTTCTTGTTTTGTTTGCAAATGACTCACAACGTTTTAGTTTTGTATTCAACTTAAAATGATTGTGGGGATTTTTTATTATGTTTTGTTCTGGAAATTATAATGAATATAGTAATGTAATGTAACATAGCATGAAGATTTCTGACATACCTAGCATAAGCATTCATACTTTTTGTGTGTGTGTGTGTTAACAGGAGTCTCTTCAAGAGCATCAAGCACAGTGAGAGAGAAGGAAAAACCCATGTCAGTTTCACCTACCGGGGTGTCACAGAGACCTAAATCCACTAACGTTCATGCTGCTTGTTTGTAAGTGCATGCTTTGCTTCACAGTCTGAGATGTTCCTCAGGTTTCTATTTTCTGCAAATGCTATGTGTGAAGATATTCTCCTTTGCTTAATGATTTAAATGCATAGTATACTATATAATTGCTTATTAAATGGTTTTAAGCATACACTTTCGCATCAATCAGTGTTTTGTATGAGAGGAAGTATTTATGAAAAAGAAGCATTTAAATACACAACAGAAATTGTTAATTATTATTTAATTGTCCAATGGTAAGTGGAAATTGTATCTGTGACATGGAAGGACAGAATTGCTGTACTATGGGACTTAATTCCTAGACTAGCACTTCTCATCCTGGCTTTAGGTAAGTCTTCTGAATGTTTAGGTCCTGTTCAGATGTCTGAAAGAATCTTCCTTTTACAGCAGTATAAAGAGGTGAAAAGTTAGAATACTGACGTTGCAGAAGGCGTTACTCTCCCATGGTTATAGATGGCTCAAGGTGATGAGCATTCATTTTGTATGCAAGGCTGTGTCTATTTAAAAGGAATTCAGAAGTTACACTGGGACCTTTGCATAGGAAAGAAGCATATGATGCTCTTTAAACACCAGAGACTGAAGTTTGAAGTGAACAACGGTTTCAGATTTACTCTAAACAAGCTTAAGTTTTAGATTCTTCCCAGGCTAGAGAATAGAAAGCAAAGGAATCGTTTCATGGCCCTGATTTTGCAGATCCTTACCTTTCTAAGTGGGGAGATAAAACTTGAGCTGCAGGAAATTTTCAACATCTGCTTTTGAGGGCAACTTTTAACCAAGATTAAAAAGAGAAAATAAAAATAAAATCTTATGCTTCTTAGCCCATTTTTACAATGTTAGGTTCATAACAAGTATTTGTAGCAGTGTCTAATAGATAGGCTTCAGTATTAACATCCATTTATAAGGGGAGCAAAATTTAACGTGGCTGTCAAAACTTAATGTAGTTGGCAAGTATAGTAGGTGTCATGCTTGATTTCTATTCACAAAGGCAAGCTTAGAGTGCGCTTATTTTGTTGGGCTGCAGTCTTATGAAAACCATAAACTATGATGCTGCTGCCTGTGGCTGTTGTTGGAACCCTGCTTGCTTTCCCAACATCTTCCTGGGAGAGATACAGAAAATCTTTGTATTGTGTGAGCAAAAAAAGCTGTATTTGGTAGTGTTGTCCTGGCCTTACAAAAGAAAAAAGCAAGCTTATTATTCTTTACTCATGCTTGCATGAGGGCCTATGCTTTCAAAGTATCCTGCACTGTAACAAACTTTTTGCTGGGTCCTGCATGATAGTTTGGCAGAGCTTCTGCACCTGGCGACCTGCAGATCACATTTAGCTGTTTGACAATATTTAAACTTTTATCTTGAAGCAGCATTGCGGCAAGCAGATTTTATTACAATTATTATTTGTTGATAAGGACTGTAAGGCATTTTTTGCACAGTGCTGCTGTATTTATTTGTAATATTGTGCTAATTAAAATGATTCACTATTTGAAGACTTCTGTCCTTGAATGTGAATATCAAGGTCACAATTTAAATACCTCTGAAAGATCACATGATAATTCTCTTCTGGAAAGGAATTTCCAAAATAGATTCCTTTTAACCACTTCATTTTATTTAATTTCAGTATGAAATGCTGTCAATTTTGTCACTCTTGTAAATTGTAAGAAAATCATTCACATGGAACGTTTGCCAATACAGTGAGTTTTCAGAATTCTATATTTGATATTAAATTGCAAAGAATGTAATTGGAGAAATGCTTCCACTTACCTGCAGTGGAAGTTGCATTTGTTAGTGACATTGGTGTGTGGTGGATTTCTTTGGTTTTGCTTTAAATAAGCCATATAGACAGGTCTTCCTTAAGTTAGATCATTTCATCTATTTTTATAACAATAAATTCTAATAGATTTGGGTTTTTTGTAAGCTGTCACTTTGTTCTCTTCTGCCTTTTTTCCCCTCCCCGTCTCTTCAAACAGAAAGTGCAAGCAGCGTCCTTAAATTTTAATTCCTGGGAACCTCAGAGACTTGAGCAAATCGGAAGAATCAGGCAAGGCCATTCTTCATATGGAGTTTATAGGATTTTCTCTGTACCAGAGCCTATCTTCTGCCAGACTGTTTGCTGCATTTACTGAAGATCCTGAGGCATCTCAGCTGTTACCCCGCACTCAGATAAGCATTGACTAGCTACATTTGTCTTCTATGGTGGATGTTTTCCTATTTGTCAGCTAAACACTTTCAGGATAAGTCCCTATAAACAGCTGCTATTTTTCTTTCTAACGTGTCAACCAATAAAGTTTCCTTGTGACTGCTTTTCCTTGTACGCTGCCTCCATCTGTGGTGTTTGCCTGCTCAAAGTCAGGAGCAAAATAGTGGATGAACCTCGTCGTTTCCATCTGATGAATGAGAAATCCAGAGCTGCATCTGGAGCCATCTTCCAGGACAGATTATGGTTGAGATCAGCTTTGTATTCTGTATACCAGCAGGGATTGCTAGTGCTTGCGATGCAGGTCTGGTTTGTCTTCGGGCTGTTAGTTCTATTTCCTTGTTCAGGTGAGCTTCTATACATCTCCTGGTAGGTTTCCTCCTGGCCCAAATGAGACAGGATTTGCCAACAGTGATCTTCACAGCTGTGTTATTTAAAGATCACTTGCTTCTCACTACTGAGTCCTAAAATGTTATTCATTATTTTTGTTGCAAGCTCTGTTCACGTGCAAAAATTGTAATTATCTCCACTGGGTTATATATGGTGAGAGCTTGGGACAAAAATCACAATTCTCAGTTCCACCCACGCAATACTTCTTCAGACTAGAACATACTACTGAGAGATTTCTCTTGTTTAAAGGGCCAGAAAGGAAAAACAGGGCTGAGTAGGTCTCTTGTTTTGTAGGGTTTTTCTCCTGCTATGCCTCTCGGCATGCCTTTTAAATTCTTCTGTTTTCTGTTTGTTGTAAAAGAACCAGTGGATGCTGTTCCTTCCATAACAAGCCTAGAACTAATAATACAGGTTTTCACCTGCAGAAAGGTAGGGGAAACTCTATCTGTGGACATAAATTCTTGCCCGCCCACTCTCTGCAGTATGCTGTGTTCCTTAGAGAGCGAGGTTTACCCTTCAGATCCACCCTGAAGGTCCTGACCTCCTCCTGATCCACAAGATAAATGTCTCAGTGCCCTCCCCCAGTAGGTTGCTTTCTGGGCTGCGTAGTACAGTCCATGCATGCTTGGTGGGGGGTGGGCTTTGTCTTTCTCTACTCCTAGAATCTATTACCAGGCTATTCAAGGTATTTCCCTCTGTTCAAGTATGAGCTATAAGGTAATAGTGATGATTTCAGTGCAGAGTTCTGCTGAATAACTTTGAGGTGCTGATGGATTGAAGTGGGAATATCAGAGGGCTTATTTCACTGTAGTAGCAAAGTATCTGCAAAACTGCCTTCCTTCCAGCTTTGCAGATAACTGGATTTTATGCTGAGGGAACAGTGCTGCTTTCAGGAGAGTAGTTATTCAATTGATGGGTTTGAATTCATACACCAAGTATCTCTGGCATTTAATAGGCAGCGCTTTCCACAAAGTGTGTGTGAGCATATGAGCAGAAATAAGGAGCTTTTCACCTGTATTTTATACTGTATTATTTCACCTACTGTCTCTTCTCCAGAGGAATTTTCCTGCATTGGTTCTCCTTAATAGCCTTCACTCTTCTTTTATTTTTTGCCTTTTTTCTGCAATGTTTCAGAATATTTTTTTCTAGAATTAAATAAAATCCAGGATGTTTATTCTTATTTAGAATTCTTCTGCTTTCTCTTAATTCTTTTAGTATTTATTCATGCATAAATTACCCCCAAAACTTGGTACCTCTGACACTGTCAGACACTCAAATGCCATAAGCACCCATGTTGGTGAGGTGAGTGGTTACAGTGTGTTGGCAGATTTTCTCTAAGGAATGTGCAAAGGAAGGAGAAAAGGAAGAGAAAAGACAAGCATGCAGGTCACGATTTATAAGACTGCTGCAGTAAACACCTTGACTTTCTTCACAACCTTATGCTTCGATAGGTTACAACCCTGGTTTATTTGCCACCAAGCAGAAAACAGACCAGGGCTGATCAGAGTTCTAGGCGACCACATTTAAAGAGGCACTATTTCTCATAGGACAGAAGAGGAGAAAGAGCAGAAAATAAGCCTAGAAGCTCAAGAACAAAGCATTTCTCAAGGTCTGTAGCAACACTGTGGTTTAAGCAAAGGAGCTTCCTTTACTAGGGCAACCAGCAGTCAGCTGTACATTTTTAGGTAATTTGAGAATTTATTATTCTTAAGACTAACTTTCCCTGAACACTGCTATTCTTCAGGTGGATAAAATGCCTCCAGGTATTACTTCAGTACCTTGTTGCTGCTTTCACATAGAGCAGTCACACCCATAAGGACCATCGTGTTAAGTAACAGAGGTCTGAGAAGTTATCCCTTTCCTGTATTTCAAACTAGGTGCCAAGGCACAGAACCTGGAGTCTCATAGCTCTCCCTTTTCTTCTACTCATAACATGGGTAAATCCATAGAGTTCTCAGCTGAATACTCCACTATAAAAATGTCATAGTGAATAACCATGAAAAGTTCTCAACAGTCATGTCCAATATTAACCAAGATAGTGTCTCCAAATGCATTACTTTTGGTAGACCTGTTCCATTTACATTGAAAACAACAGGAAGAGTTCATGTATATATTAATTTATTTCACGAGTTCAGTTTTAGTTCATTTGAACATCAGAGCAGAAAACTTTTTGCTTTGTGAAAATATAGGGCATTTTTAACAATATTTCCACCTTCTACAAAGTACAATTGAAAACAGTCCTTATGGTCTGGTTTTGACCACTCCTGCATAACTTGTCAGTGAAAACGCTGCAGTTAGGAACTCACAGCCCATTGCTGAAGTATAGTTTGCAGATATTCTTTACACTTACCTATCAGATTTTAAAAAAATAACAGCTTTGGAGAAGATGACATGGTTTATAAAATCATGTTATATCATCGTGGTGTTGGGTAGCTAGAGACATTACTTAGTACAAAAGGTATTTCTTACTTTGAGTTCACATTAGCTTTTAAACTAGGTGTGTACCATCTATATCTTGTCTCTAGACAAAATGCTTTACCTGCAATTTGAAATGGTGTAATATATACACAGCTTCCAATATAACTGTTGGAGGAATTTCCATACAAAGTGCAACTGTGCTGTAGTGGACAGGTTTTAAATAAATGCATCCCTCTCTCCCCTGGATGTTACTCAAGTCTTATTCTGTTTCCCTAGGAAATATTTTGTTGTCCATTACATCACAATAGTTATTTTAAAAAGTTGATTGAGAACAACTGAACTACATTAGGATGTTAAGTTTTAGACATACTTCTTGATTTCATCATAAAGTACTAGTACAAAAGCTCCACCCATGCCTCTCAACACATTTGACCAGGCACCTTTGAAGAATGCTTTGGATCCTTCATCTTTGGCTATCTTCTTCCAGCAATCAATTGTGCCCTTGTACATAATATCAGCTGTGGAAACAAATGAAGGTCATAAGGTTGAGCTATACAGCAAGTCTGTTTCAACTTCTTTATATTTAGAAAAACAGGCAGGGATAAACAAAACATAACCAAGAATTTCAAATGAAATAATCAGTTCCTAAAGTCATTTTAATTCACCATGTGAAAACTAAAATGAACACTCAGCCTCATAGATGAACACCACTGAGATAACCAGAAATGCCTGTAGAGTGTACTAAGGCATAACCAGAAGTTTCCTGTATTGTTGTGGAAAACCAACAACCCTTTTATAGAAACCCCTCACAAAAACCGAAACACCACACCACCACTATCTTGCATCCTAATGAAATAACACCTGTAGTGCCAGAATGCCACAGGAACAAACTTATTCTTACCTCCCTTTCGTCCGGACTGCATCATCATCCTACGTCGCACAGTATCAAAAGGGTACGAAACCAGCCCTGCTGCTGCAGTGACACTCTGAGCAATCATCCAGCTTACTATAATGTGCACATTCTTTGGATCAGGCAACATACCTGCCACCAAGAACAAGTTGTGAGTCAGTACAGAGGAAAAGCATTATGAGAAAGATAGCTGTGGAAGGAGCAGTCACCCACCAAACCCAGAAGTCACTCAGTCTAGTCAATAGGAACATGCCTGCAACTTCTCACTTTGTATTCGACAATGAACAGCTGCTACAAGTGAAAAAAGTTGATAGGATTATGGGCTTTTGTGATCTACAGACCACTTGACATTCCCTGACCAGAAGCTCTCTCATGCACAGCCCTCTGTGGGCTGCAAGGAGGGACAAGCTCCCATATAAACATTATAAAAAAAAAAAACCACCACAGAAATAAGAGCAACTGCAAACCCATGGCTTCTGCCTGGAGCAGCAAGTTGAGGAAGGCAGGAATGCATTTCAGAAACACCTGCGCATATTCCAACACTAGCCCCCCAGAGCAGTACTAAGCCCAGCCCTGCTTGTCCTTGTAGGGCATGGTGCCCTAGCAGGCCTTTACTGGTTGGATCTTCTCTCGCAGCCACCACTCCATCCACTTCTTACCTTTGGCTGTGTCATAAACCCCAAAATAGGCTGCTCTGTAGATAATGATGCCCTGGACAGACACATTGAACCCCTGGTACAGGCCCCTCAAGCCATCGGACTTGAAGATCTTGACAATGCAGTCGCCCAGCCCCGTGAACTCCCTCTCGGCTACTCCTTTGCCCACATCAGCCGCCAGCCGGGTCCTGGCAAAATCCAGCGGGTAGACGAAGCAGAGCGAGGTGGCTCCAGCCGCGCCACCAGACGCCAGGTTGCCCGCGAAGTAGCGCCAGAACTGCTTGTGCCTGTCCACTCCCCCCAGGAAGATCTGCTTGTACTTGTCCTTGAAGGCGAAGTTGAGGGCCTGGGTGGGGAAGTACCGGATGACGTTGGCTAGATTGCCCCTCCAGAAGGAGATGATGCCTTGCTCCTTGGGGATGCGGACGACGCAGTCGATGATGCCCTTGTACTGTTTCTCCGCTGTGATCTGTTTGCTGGCGTGCTGGACCTGGAGAAGCAAAAGGAGGGTGGCAGGGGAGGGCAGGGCAGGGAGAAGGACGCGGCAGGGTCACCCCGCACGCCAGCCGGCTAAGGGCAGCGAACGCCCGCCCGCCGCCTGGCCCAGCTCCCGCTCCCCGAGGAGCCCGGGCAGCTCCGGCGAAACCGGAGCCGGCCGAGCGCCTTCCCATATTTAGGCACGCCGGGTTGCGCCCGGCCCACCTGTGGCGCAGCTCCGTCGGGCTCCCGCCGCCCGCAGTCCCCCGCGTCCCCCGCCTCCTCACCTGCAGCAGCAACTTTACTCTCTCGATGGGGGCGACAGCCGTCTTGGAGATGGCGGCAGCGACCCCGCCGGCCAAAAAGTCCTTGAGAAAGCTAAGCGCTTGGTCACCCATGTTGGGAGCCGGTCCGACACCCCCTACCCGGAGAGAGCCAACGAGCCGCGCACCTCCCCACCCAGGAGCACCGCGCCGCGCGCCCCCGGCCAAATGGCCCGAAGCCCCGTACCGCCCTGCTTATAACCCGCGGCCTCTCGCGATAGGAGGAGGTGGCCCCCTGGGGCGCGCACATTGGCTGGGACCCCCCCGGACCCGCCCCCGCTGAGGGGCGCGAAGCAGCGCCGCCATGTTCCCCTGAAGGGGTGGTGAGGGCCGCCGGCCTCGGGACGTTTAAAGGGCAAATTAAAGTTATCTGGTGGCTGCGGGGAACGCGATGTCAGAGCATGTGCCTGCTGTATTAATAGTTCGCGGGAGGCACCCGAGGGGACTGAGGAAGCTGGCAGGAATACCTCGGGCGGCAATAACTGTAGGGGCTGGCGGCCGGCGCTGAGGGTGCTGCAGGCACAGGCTTTGCGTGCATGGCCTCGAACCTCTGCGGTGCGTGCGCTGCAGGAGGGCGTCGGGCTGCGGAGCCCCCGGGGAAGGTGATCATAGAATCATAGAATGGCCTGGGTTGAAAAGGACCACAATGATCATCTAGTCTCAACCCCTTCCTGTGTGCAGGGTCGCCAACCACTAGACCAGGCTGCCCAGAGCCACGTCCAGCCTGGCCTTGAATGTCTCCAGGGATGGGGCATCCACAGCCTCCTTGGGCAACCTGTTCCAGTGATGTGGTGGTGTGCACATGTCTGTGAGCATCTGGGGGAACTAGAAACGGGTGAGGCCTCTGCGAGGCAAGGACATGGAGCCTGCTCATGTCTGATGCAATGTGAGCCTGCCAGCCTTGAGGTCTTCAACATCCCGGCATGCTCCAGAGGCTGCCTTCCCATAGAGGAGGCAGTGTGCCCTCCTGCAGCATGCCCTGGTTTCAACCCAGCAAGGTCAGACCCTCTGCAAGTGCTGCAGTCAGTCACCTCTGCAGGAAGCACGTGCTTGGGAATGCTCAGGTTGCTTGACTCACACCCTATGTGAGAGATCAGTGAGGGCTGCAGCAAAACCTTGCCTCTCTTCAGTGTATGGGGAAGCATTTCAGTCTCAAATGCAGGTTACATAGCCTTTTTCACGTGTTCCCTCTGGCTGATGTCTGTACGAGCTTGTGATTCGCTGTGGCATGGAGTAGTTATGTGAAAGCCACTGCAATAAATCGTAAGTGTACACCAAGGAATTTGCCTTAAAACAGTCATCATATGTGGCTCTAGGATGATAGTGTACTGAGGAAAGCTGAGGTTAATAAGGTCAGCTTTAATTCGGTAATATAGTATCAATAATGGAAATAGAATTCACCTCAATGTAAGTGCTAAAAGATCGGCTGTTCCACGAAGAGACATTCCCTCCAGGACAGCAAATCTCTTCTCGCTGACGTCTGTGTTAGCACAAGGCAATGAGACTGTAAATTTGATCCCCAGACTCTCTTGCTCTCTGCTGCTCTCCAGTCTGTTGAGGTAGAGGTCTTTTCTCATGAACCTCAGCAACAGCAGCTTTAACTCCGCACATCTAAGCCACCATGAGCAAGATGGAGTCTTTCCCCAGTTCTAAGAAATGGGAAGAGAGGTCACCCGAAGAGACCTTTTTCCCAAGCAAGAACTGAAAGCAGGTGCAAGCTGGAAGCACAGGGGATCCCTAAAGTTAGACTGTGAGTTGAGGGGTTCATTGTTTAACGGATGTAGCTACTCTTGACCTTTGCTTTTTCTTCCTCATGCTTAACTCACCAAGTGTGGTGTCTCCTCTTTTCACAGGAAAGTAAATATCCCTTTGACATCTCAGGGCTTCTGCTGCTGGTTTCACACGAACCCATGGGATGGCAGTGTTTGCAGTGCTGCCCAGCTGGATGAGGTCTCCTCAGCGTGTGCAGGCAGGTGTGTGCCAGTGCCCTGCTGACTGGGGTCAGTGAGTGGTGGCAGGGTGGTACTGGGAGGGAGGGGAGTAGGGCCTGCAGTGGTACTGTGGTGGGGAGGGTCTAGCCCAAAAGGGTCTTCCACCTGCTTCTTCCCCACCCTCTTCATTTTAGTTCATTTACGTTTCTTTTCATTTTCTCTAAATGAATAATAAATTTTAATAAAGCCTTTATCATAAAAATTCCAACTAGTTTTTGAAGTTACCGCTACACATCATTATTCTGTTCCACAGAAGTTCTTTGGTTTGATACGTATTTCTGTAGCAGTAATGCTATATATCCACATCTGCCAGTATTTAAATAAAGCAATGCACTGAAAGTGAGATGTCACCTTTTATGCTTCTGATCTCCCTTCCCAGAACCCAGATGCCTAGTTTCAAGGGATATTTGACTTTCAGTGTTGACAGTGTTAAAATAATGGGCTAGACCAGGACATGTGCTTGCTGCTCCGGGTGGTGGGTTTTTTTATTTATTTTTTGCTCCAAATGCCTAATTTGATCTTCCAGGTATATGACAATCCAGCCTTTTTATTCTACTTGTAGATCGAATGCATTCTGTAGAGGACCTTTCCCTAACTCTACCAGCACCAACAAACAAGGATAGGGATTTCCAGTAGCTGGAAATGTCATTAAAGAAAAAGTGAAAGGAGCTTGGCTTTTCAAGGAATTCGTTGGTGCTCAGTGTTCTGCATTTTCTTGAAACACTACATGAGATGAAACTTTCCCAGCTGTTGTGTACTCTTGTTTCTCTGCATTGCTGAACACTAGGAAAGTAGTGCTGAGGCTTGGCCAGACACAAAAACGCTTTTTCTCACAGAAAAAAAAGCAGACACAAGGGGGAGCACAAGCAGTCTGTAAGGCTGTGCTGACCCCCCCAGCACAGACAACCTGTGGGTAGACAAAGCAGTGGCAAGAGGCCAAGAAGAAATGTGTTTTCTTTTGTTTTGTTTTCAGAAAAGATTTGTGGGGTTGCAGTAAATTCTCCATGTAAAAGATTGGTTTATGTTTGTGGTGAGTTCCTCCTATGTAAGTGGAGAAGCCTGGGAGGAGACACAAAATGGCAGTCTGTAAATGTAACCAATACGAACTGAAGACTAATCTCATGGTTTGACCCATCTGGCTGGAGGCAGGAGCCAACATTTTCACAATGGGCTGTGCTGGGCTGTAAGAATATGGAGAGTAACTCGTGTCATGTGTTGGAGAACCGTGAGCTGGTGAAAAGATGCAAAGACAGGGATAATACAGTAAAGATGGTGGGTTATATCTATGCAGTATGTTCTAGGTGTGTAATAGGATTTTAAGACTGCATTTCTCAGACCAGACAGAAAAAAATGTTGTAACTAAAGTGATGAGACCTTGATTCAGTGCACTGTCTGTGTGGATGCATGGGAAAAACACATCTTAAAAACACATGTTAAGGATCCTACAGCCCATGGTCATGTCGGCTGTGCTGGAATCCCAAACCCTATGGGGGATGAAACCTATGGGTTACTGAACTCAAAGCTCTAATATGGCTGACCAGGATCCATTCTATACCCTAAAAACCCTTATAGGGCAACTGGATGAATTTTATAGGGTCGTGAGCCAACAGGGCTTGGATCCCGAATTGATCCTACAGCTTTTCAGGCAGCTCTTTTATAGGGTCAACGCTGTGGCCCTAAATAACCTCCTTCTGAGGAAGGATCTGTGATCGTGGAGTACGGGGTTGCAGCTCAGGTTCAACATCAGCCAGCTGGAGGAGTGGCTCCACAGGCAGATGCTGCAGCAGAGCGGGGCTTTGCAGGCCTTGCAGCCTCTGATCCAGGCCACCCAATTGCTGCAGCTCAACAAGAAGAGCCTGCAGGATGCTGAGGCCATTTGTGGGCATTGCATGGCATTGAGCAGCCAGCAGATCATGAAGCTGCTGACCCTATACAGCCCTGTGGACAACTTTGAGGAGTGCATGACGGTTGCCTTCATCAGGGCCATACAGGCGAAGCTGAAGGATCGGGACGACCCCACGCAGCTCCTACTGGACACCAAACACACCTTCCCTGTCCTGATCCCATATAACCCATCCTCAATCCCATTGGACTCCATCCGCATCCCCCCATACCTCAACCTGGACTTCCTCGTTTGACTTTGAACCCAAAAGCCTTAATATGTAGGAACGGAACACCAAGATTTGCAGCTGATACACGAAACTCTAGGAACAAGATGAAAGTTAGAGATGGACACTCAATGACCAGCTTAGAGAGTGATCCATAGTGATGAATAATGAAGGCACCAGGAAGGATGGAGGATCTGAAGAGATTAAAATCTCTTGTTTTTATTCATTTTTATTTGCTTTCTCTCTCCCTCTCTCTTTTTTCCTTTTCAGCTGAAATTCTCGATTACTTGTTTTCTTCATGAACCATTTTCTTCTAAAACTACTGGGAGCAGAGCTAATCAAAACTCCTGAGAACAGCATTTTTTTCGTCAGAATTGCCTGAATCATTAAAGCATAAGCAAGAAAATGTATTCATTTCAGTGAAAATGTCCTCAGTCCCAGCATGTATACGCATGAAAGAAAGAGGTCTGCCAGACAGAACCTCCAGGACTGAGATGGTTATGTTGAAGGCTGTAACCATACCAATGAGAGAAGAGTGGTTGAGATGATCTGTGGATGCCAGAGCTTATTCTTGCTGCATTGTGAACAAGATATCCTAAGCGAAAGGAATTATTTTAAAACCTATCAGAAACAAGCTAGGCAAAGCAGAGAGAGATGTAAGGGGTAAGGTACTGCATTGATGACTGTTGTGAAGTTGATTTCATGCATTCTCTTCAGTGTCCATGTCACTGAAGAGAATACAGGCGAGCGCAGATGCACAACAGACCGTTGTCAAGCTGAAGAATTCTATGCAGCAGTTTGTGACCCTGCTACCTCTTGTATGGCTTGATCTAGTCAGCCACAGACCTTTGGGCAGTCATGTTGATTGGATTGGTTGATACACAACTGAAAGACAGTGCAGAGATATTAAGTAGCTTCTGCCTATCTCCATGGGCCTGACAGTTAGGAAGTGCTACTATGTCTTTGCATTCTAGCAGTGGGTGATTTAGGACCTGTCAGTGGCTTATGAGTCCAACCCAAAGCTTCATATTTGAACCAGGAAAAAGATACCTTCAAAGAAGACGTCTGAGACTGATTTAAAATAGCAAGTGGTGTCTGACCTGTTTGTGGAGTATCTTATTGCTTCAGAACTCACTCTGGGAAAGATGCAATTTGAGTCCCAATTCAAAAAATTCCTTTGGATTTCAATTTGCCAAACTGAGCTGGTGTGCAGGATATGAGAGGGAAAAAAATGATGGGGATGGAAGCAGAAGCTGGGAAACAGATGATGTGGCATGCTGCCTCAGCATGATAAAAGCATAATCTGTTTCAGTCATTGCTTGGGTAGTGCATTTTGGGAATGCATCTAGTGCAGGGGCACAAGAAGAGCACTACCTACCTCTGATTCAAAGGAAAAAAAAAGACTTTTTAGTATTTGCTTATAAGTCATGAGAAATAAATAGTGATTACACTAACATTTATTATTATAGACTCTTAAATGTTGCTATATTGTTTGGAATTAATATGTCTAGCATGTACAGTTGAATTATAAGTAGGTATGAATGAGTATATGCTGTAAAAGTGTCCTAAGTAGATCTCTCTTTACATCCTCCCCTTTCTCCTCCACTTCTACAACACCCTCATTTCCAGTGAGCAGAAAAGATCTCCTTGGCACAGCTTAGGGGAAAACTAACCTAAAGCTGTGCACTTTCTCCTACTGGGCACTGCTCAGCAGGGGAGGCTGTTCTCAGCTTCAGCCAGTAGTAACGGGGGTGGCAGGAGGTCTCTTACAGCAGAGGATGTGAAGCATGCATTTGCATAGGCTGCTTTTCCTTGCCTCCCCTCTGCTCTCCAGCAAGCATGGGTTTATTTTAGCGTTGGCCTTCTGAAGCAGGATTGTTTTTCCCCTGAATAGGTCAGGCTGGGATAGCGCCAGGATACATGGCCTTCCATAGCTGGGGTGACTCGGGAAGCCGGAGATACCTATTAAGTAGACAGTGCCTCTAACTGCTGGGCCTGTGCCCGGTGTCAGAGGAGTATCCTAAAATAACCTTTGTGATAAACAGCAAAGACAGCCCTAGGCAAAGGGAGTTCTGAGGCTGGTGTCAGGCCGAAACAGGTTATAGTGCTGCCCTCTGCTGTTGGAATTCAAAACAACTCATACAAGGCAATGCTACGTTAGTAAAATGTGACTAGAAAAGTCACATGTGAGTGCGTAAAGTATTTCATCCACTTGTTTCATATGGTGGTTCAGCCCGTTGGTATGTGCCTGCGTCTCTTCGCTAGCAGTTCAGTTTGTAGGAACAGAATACGGCTAATAATATTGTTCCTTTTTTTAGCAGATAGAGTCCTCGTGTCTGATCTTGTGTCCCAGAAATCATACATCGTGGGATGCTTGTTTGTATTTTAGTGCACAGGGGAAATACAGAGGAAGAATTTTCTATTGGGAAGTCAGGTTCTTGTATCTGCTATTTTTCTTATTTTTACATGAATTTCTCACTTACAAGCATTTGAGATAAAGCTGTACAGAAAGCTAGAATCATTCAAGGTCACTCTTTTTTGAGTAAAGGGTGCAGAGAATTGTCTAGAACTTTTCTCCCATAGCTAATCTGTGAACCAGTGTGGAAGCAAAATGAAAGTAGTCTGATATTTCCATCTGAACTGGAGGGAAATCACATCAAGAAGCATTTCCTAGTCCTAATGTAATGCAGCCTTGCCAGACCTGGCACGTAGGTGGCTCCAAACCCTTGCACAAATGCAGATACGCCTGGCAGCTATTGAAAGCAGGCATACTGTCCAGACTCTTGTTGTTGATGATGCTTTTTTATTTAACTAAAGAAGCTCAATTCTCAGCATTGCTTAGGGAATACAAGTGACGGCCCCCTTTCAAAGAGAAAAAAACTTCTCACCTCCTGACTGGTACCAAAAAAGTAGAAAATTGTAGTTGTATTCTGCATTCTGTCCCTGATGATAAAAGCACTAAATAAAAGCAGAACTGATCCATAACCGTGACGCAACTGGTGTTGTACAGTGATAAGTAAAAGTAACATCAATCCCGTCAGCGGCTTGACAAATTGTTTTACAGTGTGCAGAGGTTTGTGGTTACCTGTTTATGCAGCCAAGTCATGAATATTGAAATGAATCAAACCTTCTGTCAAAATATGTGAGAGTTAATTAATGATTTTTAGAAGTGGAAGTGGTTGTTAACAATGGAGGTGTGAGGCTCATCATTGGCTGCCCCTGCCTTCAGGAGCTAATATTTTGATTTCTCTTGAAGAATCCTTTTTCTAACGTTTAGGCTTGCAACTTCAAATGGCCTTTAAAGGTGAGGCCGTTTGTCTTTGTGTTATAAACAGTAATCAGGCCCTAACTCTTGACCCATCTGGTCGAAGATACTGAACCAGTAAAAGTTCCTGTTTAACTTTTCTTTCTGCTTGGTTTGCTCTTCAGTTTTGGGACATTTACCCTCATTTGCCAGATTCCAAAAGCAGATGAGGGAGGAGAGACCCTATACCATTGGCTGGCTGAGATGCTGATTTGTGCAGGCAATATTTGCTCCTCAGCCAGGATGGCAGGGGGATCTGGTTGACTAGATCAGTGGTTGTAATCTTCACACTTGCCAGGTTTTTTGTTTGATGTGTATTTGCCTCCACCATATCTACATTAGCAACAGAAGAAAGCAGGAAGATGAAAAAAAAAATCTGTTTTACATGTAGTCTCAGTAATTGAGAGTATTGGTTGAAAAAAAAATGGGTAAAATCTGATTGTTTTTTCCTTCTTAGATTTCACAGGGATGGGAGAATCAGTACATCATCTGCTGTGACTGCAATCGAAGCCAACTTGGCAAAGTTGTTTCAGTCTGATTTCATTCCACTTGGCCACACTCTGGTAAGCGTCTGTCTGATCACATTTATTGTGTTTAATTTGCAGACCATTTGTGAATATAAACAATTGGTGAAGCTCAAAACAAAGGAAATTCACCTGTGATAGAAGAAAGAGATCTTTTTCCAAAGATAATACTCTTTCACTTTCCCTTTCTTTTTTTGTTTGTATTTGTTTCGTTCCTGTGAGTTGCTCTACAGATCATCATCCATTAGTGTGCACTGAGAGCATGTGGGAACAAACAAACCTTACAGGAACAGACAAACAACAAGCACAGTGGTCAGTGGAGAAATCCTCAGTCCCTGTCTATCACCATTGCGCATGAAGATGATGGATCATTGACTTGAAGAGCCAGGTGGTAATATCCGTTGACGAAGACACTCCCTGGCAACTTGGAAACCTTGACATCTGGCTAACCTTCAGCTGGTGGGTGTCTGGTATTCTCCATTCACTGCCTAATTCTGCCCCTGAGTCCAAGAAATACTGGACACCATGGGACATGGAGCCACTAGACCTCAGGATGGTGCCTGTTCTCTTTGCAAAGTTCTGTGACTGTCTTGCAGTTGTGATTTGGCACCACAAGCAAAAAATTTGTGTGGATATGATGCTATATACTTATCGATGATAACCATGATCTGGAGACTAAGGACTTTCACGGTGCAATAGTCTTTATTCTGGAGGAGTTCAAGTCACAGAGGACTGGTTCATAAGCAAATGTTTAGTTTGAAATATGTCAGTGAGGCATCCTAAATGATTTGTTGCTGTGCTGGGTTATATGAGAGATCTCCAACGTGTTGTTTATATAAAGTGATATTTTTGTAAACTCCATTAAGTCTTATGCTGTTTTTGTGCAGTGCAATCGGAGTATTCTATGGGCTGGAGCTGTAAACTGGGAGTGGGAAGGAAGACAATTTTCCCTTTGCCATGTAGGGTAGGCAGGTGAGTTGAAGCTGTTACGTGGGCACGAGCATGAGAATGTCTGCCTGGAGTGAGGAAAAATGACAGAAATGACCTTACTGGAATAGACAAGTCAATCTGTGATATAGCTGGGTAGTTCTTATGCTGTGGCTGTACTTCTTTCTTATATACCCTTCATTAATCTCTTCTACCTCCTCATATTTCCTTCTGAATAACTACTATCACCATGTGGTCTGAAACTCTTTAGCTTTAGAGCAACAAGGTAGAGAAAACTGTATATGGAAAAAGAATGCAATGGTTTGGTTCTCTGGATCTACGACGTATGAATTTCTCTTTGACAGTTAACAAGAAAAAGGGACTTAACATTTTGCAAAACTACACGTAGGAGTTGCTCATGGATGATGCATTTCAACATAATATGGATTAGGCAGGTTCAGTTTTTACTTTGTGGTATTTTTCAACTGATTTGTAGTTAAATCTGAAGCATGCACATTAGGAAGTGGAAAGCTTTCCATACAAGGTTTGCCTTCTGAGAAAAACAAGGTGGTATTTTTGGAATGTCCTTGCCCACTAGATGGCAGGGCACACGTTGAATAAAGGAAGCAGCGAGCAGGCCGTATTCAGCACTGATTTATTCTCAGTCTAGAAAATCCCTCATTGAGCTTGTCAAAAGCTTGGTTGGAGTGAGGAGAGGCTGGAGTGTTGGATAGAACTGTAATTGTATCATGACCCTTTGACAGCACTGGCGTGCAGTTTTATTTTTTTCTGCAGTACAATAGATATCTTAATTGAATTCCTCAAAGCTCAGCTTAATAAGATAACAAGGAAAAGCTGTGCATTAACTGCAATTAAACTATAAGCCAATGTCGGTGAATTTGTTAAAGAAATCTCTGCCTCTCATACACGTGCCACACTCGCTGTGCCAAATTCTCAGCTACTCAGTCAGTCCTTGAAGTAAATTGCAAAGAGAAGACTAGCTCAAGTGCTGGCCTTGGAATCTGGCTTAAAATAGTTTGGACAGGCAGTTTGCTGCAGGTGGCAGATTCAGGTAGCATTTATAAGAGTTAAAGTGTCTAATTTTCACTCTTTCAGGTCATTTTATGGTAACTCTAATAAGTTCAATTGAATGAAACTTATATAGTGGTGCTGAGAAACGGTGTTTATGTTGTTCATTTGGAGTTGTTACAGTCTTCAGAATATGAAGGTGAAAAAGTGTGTTTACTGATGCAAAATATATAGATGTTTCTGGACAAATTAGGTGTAACACTCCTCTATTTTCATGTGGAACATTACACATTGGCAAGTGGAAATGAGCACACTGAGATCAGGTCTATCTCTTTTAAAAATCATAGAATCAAAGAGCAAGTCTAGCTCCTTTAGCGTGTCTTTGTAGGAGAGGTGCTCCAGCCCTCTGATCATCTTAGTGGCCCTCCTCTGGACCCACTCCAGCAGCTTCACATCCTTCCTGTACTGGGGGCCCCAGGCCTGGATCCGGTACTCCAGAGGGGGCCTCACAAGGGCAGAGCAGTGAGGGACAATTCCTTCCCTCTGTCTGCTGGCTGCTTCTCTTTTGATGCAGCCCAGGATGCTGTTGTCCTTCTGGGCTGCAAGTGCACACTGCCAGCTCATGTTGAGTGTTTCATCAACCAGCACTCTCAAACCCATCAACATGGCAGGCTCCCACTCAGATGTAATGGCTGCGCACCTCACAACTGCCTGTTCTTTCTCAGGAATTGCATATACCTTGCCTTGCTTTGTTCCCTGAACAGATCTCACGTCATTCTGCTGGAATAATTCCCTTATTTTTCTAGCTATCTCATGCACTGTTGGAAAATTCCTCCCTCTTATTTCTCTGTATAACTGGATCATTATAAATATCTCTTACTTCAAATGTCCAGCACAATTTTAGGTTCGCCTATCCCTCTGACCTGGTCTACTATCTTATTTGTCTTGCCATCTCTGCTGCAGCGTCTTGATGCTAGTCTTGATGCTAAGCAAGTTCTTCCTCTCTGCTTTCTATGCTTCTTCCCAATTGCCTGCTTACTGAGGTTGTGCTGCGTGTGTCTTCTGTCTTCCCCTAATGACCTCTCTAAAAGTTGCAGTTACCTTGGTAGCCAGGAGTGGTGTTTCTGTAGATGATTAAAAGATATTTCGATAACTCGCTGAAGCACTGGTTGAATTTCCTAATGTACCTTATCTACCTCTCTGTTCCTTTGATTTAAGGTGTGAGATGCCTTTATTTGAGGACACTGCAGATGTTAAACATATGATAAAATGGAAATAAGAGTTTCCCAGTCTGTATGTGCAAAAGTAGGTATTGGTACAACAAACCACATGTGGCTTTTTTTGCAGGTGCTCCCTTTGCCAGGATTCTGGGCTTCCTGCCAAAGCATTTTCTCTCAACCTCACTGTTAACCAGTCCCTTGCATTTTGCATCAGCTTCTGTCTAAATAGGCTTAGCCCTCCAGTTAATAGATATCTTTTTCTCAAGTCCTGCCCATTGCACCTGCCTTTGAAAATGTGCCCTGGAGAACTCAGTGATTCGTCTGTTGTGTGCTGTTGCTGTTTGGTTAAATCATTGCTTAGTTTCAGGTGGCTGCATTTGCATGCTGGAGCACTTGATCCTCCTGTTTACTGCTTTTGTATATCTTGGATATGTTTGTAAAGCTTGAGGGGAAGTTCAGAATGGAAAGTATAATATCAGTGTTTGGGATAACAAATGGTATAGGCCATACACTCTCTTCATTCAATGCTTTTTCTGTTTCCACATCAGTGAGCACGTTGGATGTAATGTAGTCACAGCATGCTTCCAGAAATCCTGAGATCAGTAATGTAAAATAGGTCTTTGGAATTTTAATAATGGAGAAAATGTCAGTATGCAAAGTTGGTGCAGTGTTGTTCCTCCCTTCCCCCAGTTTTGCTCGTTTAGTTCAGTCAGTGTATTTTCTGACTTTTTGGATACAAGAAGTGGGAATGAGGCATCCTCTGGAACCGTGTATTGATTCCCACTCTGTTCCAGTAGGATTCACCACCCCTCAAATCAGATGTACACAGGCACACTTTTAGACCAGACCTTCAGGATCAGCCCCCATCTCCCTAGATGTGTCTGAGGAACTTGGAGTCCTTCAACACTGACATGGCTTTGACATCTCCTAAGAGAGACTGTGGCACCCAGAGATCATTGAGTACTTTCCAGACAGCTATTTTTCCCCAGCTAGGTTCAAGGAGGAGTTGTGTGTGACCAGCAATGCTGCAATCAGAACAGTTTGAAGGTTGTTAAGCAATACCAAAGATAAGCAGCAAAGCATCCAACAGAGTGTGATTCTTTCCCATCCTCCTGGTAGAAATGACGTTATTATTCAGTTCATTAAATTCTATTGGTATTTTTCTGATAAAATATGCTTGTACACTGTCAGTAGTATACCTGGTGTTGATGCAGTGGCTCCATGTGTGTGAAAGAGTCCATCTTGGCAGCTGACAGTTCAGTAGCTTTCTTGAGCATTAAACTTAGCCAAGCCTTTTTTCCAGTAGTCTCTGTGTATATCTTGATATGGAGAACATGTTGAGACATTCTTACGAAAGAAATGATTAGAAGCTCTCAGTGCAATAGGCACAGCAGTGTGGTTCATTCCGTGTTACTGAAATGCTTATCTAGCTCAGGCTATTGGCCTCTCTAAGTGAAATTAAATGAGCGGTTATCCAGAGCTCTACTGAACCCATAGAACTGAGAAGTATTCTCAGTAACAGGTCATGACAAAATTGGGTTCGGTACCAAGAAAATCGCTACTCATTTTCCTATCAAGTTGTTTTTTTTTCTTTTGGTTACCAGAAGAAATGACAAAAAAAAAAACCATTATAAGCCAGAATCCAGAGAGAGGTCGTCTTAACTAGTTACTGAGAGGTTATTATTTGTAGCTAAAAGTACTGGAGTGATCTATGTATGAATTTCTGTCTCTAGGATTTACAAAAGCTCTTGTACAAGGCAGATGAAGTTGCCAGAATTGGCCTTTCTTTGATAGTTTTACTCTAAATGAGAACATAGTGGATAAGACCCATTTCTCAGATCTTTTTAATTGCTTTTTAGATCCCAGCAATTCTTGTTTTTAATTCCAGAACATTACAATGTTCAAAAAGCTTAGTTTTGCTTTTTTAACAGGTAGTGAATTTGCTGATATCTTGCCTATTTGAAGATACTTATGTGGAATATAAAAAATCCACTTTCTTCCCCCAGACACATTCTTGCACTGTACAGAACCACAAATGTTGTATTAAGTGCTATTCTTTTTCTTCCTTGGATCTCATGTGTTATTTTATGTGGAACTTGCCTATATTTCTTTGTGAATATGACTACACACAGGGAAGTGATAAAGTAGTTAACAGTGGTCAATCTGTCTGTTTTAATTGCAGACCTGCAAGGTGGCCGGTTTACGTGTTGGTTCTCAGCATAGCTTCTCAACTGCTGATGCCTAACATACAGCCTTTAATCCTTTCTGGCATGTCATCCCTTGTAGCAAATGATAGAGACACAGATTAGGAGATAGCAACAAACAGGGGATTTGATTACATGTGCAAGATAATCTTCAATGCACCTGTGCGATGTTCTTTAACCCCAGAGCAGTTATGGATTCCTGAGAATCTGTTCTTACTGAAACTCCCCAGCCAAATCAGATTTTCTATTCTTCATAGGGAAAAAAATGCTGCAGGTTTACTTTGGTTATGTGCATTTTTATTGGCAGAACACAAGCTTCTGTAAATGCACGTGTGTAAATGAGAAGTGAATGTAGATATGCAAAGTTGAAAGGCAGTAAAATAAGTACTGTCAGCTGAGGGCAGACGCAAAAGCAGCTCTATCTGCCCTCCTCAGCAGACTTGCTACAGCCTAAAGCAGGGTAAATGAGCCATTTGCCATTCTCCAAACCTGGCAGTCAGAAATCCCTGTAAGAAGCTGCTGTGGCACTCTAACGAAAGGATTTCTTGAGTTACGTAAAGTGGGAAAGCAAGGTGATGAAACCGAAACAATGTATAAATACTATGTTTTGTGTACCCTTTCACTGCCTTGCCAAAACCAAAATGTATCTCCCCATAAGTCAGCTGACTTCTATCAGCTTTGCAAAATGATAATGAATGCCTTGGCTCTTTTTTATTGCTTAAGTCATTCCTGTTTATGCCAGTATTCCAAGGATTATGTTTTGATTGTTCTGGAGAGGTGAAAACACTTTCTTGCTGATGAATAAACACTGACACTTTTAAATATTTGTATGCAAAATGTCTTTAAAGCCATTATGAAATGCTTTCCAAAAGCACTAAGAAGCTATTTCCCAAAAAGACAGTTTTTCTCTCCATTTTCTTTCATGCTAAACAGTCCAGATGAAAAGCCTTTCAGAGTTAACTAGTTTAAGCAATACCAGTGTTTTAGTGTAATGAATAACTTTTTTATAGAGGACAATTGCGCACAGTTCAATATGCTAGTATTTCTATTTCTGTGCCTCACCAATGCCGGGACTCTCGGGTAGAATTTCTTTCTTTGAGAAAGCTGAGGCGATCAAAACCCTGATTAACCTCTGATATTCACGTGGTGCTCTTGATCTTGAGGACCGAAGCAGTAACAAAGAGTTAATGGCAGCCATATGCTCAGGGTATTGTGGGTACTGTTGACCCAAATGTGAACTCCGCCAGCTAGTGCTGCTAACTGCTGTTTGTTTCAGGTTTGGTGTGGAGATTACTGATGAAGAGTTTGAGCTGCTACTTGACAGAATCCCCCTTGATGAAGATGGAAATGTCAGATACCCCCAGATCATGGCCAGGTTTGATTCCTGGTGTGCAGCTTATGCATTTTATTTCTCATTTGTGAGTAGGATTCTTTTTAATCTAAGAGGCTCACATAACATTTGCAAACTGATTCTCACTTCCTATAAATATGCTTCTTTATGACATATTTCTTGCACGGAGAATGCTGATTGCATTTAAAATTAGCTGATGTTATGGGTATGTATTGTTCATAATCTAGTTTCTCTTTAAACACCAGTTACGTGTTTTGGAGGACTTCAGAGTCATGTATCGTATCCTCATGCTTCCTGTAGGCTGGGAAATATGACAGACTTCTAAGTAAAAGCTAATCATTTTCCCCAGAAATGGTAATACATGTACTTGATGCAGTTCTAAGAACTTCAAGCATTTACAGACCCTATATATAATCTGAAGTTGTTTTGAAATGGTGATATTGCTTAATAGAAGCTCTACTCAGCCTCCAAGGCCTACATAAGCATGGGAGTTTAATTAAAATAAAGAAACCTTGGGCTAAATAGAGATACTTTATCATTTTCCAAAAATGAAGACACTGTTCCCAAACAGTTGTGCTAATAGCAGAGTAGATGCCAGTGACGTTGCTGAGGTGAGTGCAAGTCTCTTGTAGAATCTGGGACTGGAAAAATCCATCCCACCCACTTACATGCATACATAGATTTTAGTCTGCTTAAAGGCAATGCAGATGTTTTTGAGTTATGTAGCAGGCAGGGGTATATCTTCTGCGTAGTCTGCACACGTGCATGAAGGATAGGTAGAAGCCTGAGTTCGCTGTACTGAAATGACATGAGGTAGTTCCTGCGCTTCAGGTAACAACTGCACATTGCAAAGCTGATAAAAGTGCTTCTATCTTCCTGTTCCACTAACTGCTTTTCAGCTCTTTCTCTCTCATTGTCCTCATCATCCTGCTTCAGGAGGTTTTGAGGTTAAATTCAGTCATCCACGTGTTTTAACACAGGGCTGTCAAATAGGATACAGGATTCATGAGATGCATATGTCCTTCTGGAATGACATCCTCTAGGTGATTTCCAAGAGTGTCTCAAATGACCCTTAAATGTCTTTGGGTAGCCTCCTGTTTTCCTCATGCTTTTACTGCCAAGGCCTCCTCTCCAGTTCTTTCTTTTATAGTCTTCTGAATGGGTTGCAGCTATCCTGGATTTGGTTGTGCTTGAATTTCTGTGAAGTGTATCAGCTCCAGGAATATAGCCTGTTTCTCTTTGGTAAAGATGTAAATAGACAACAGAGGATAAAGATCCTCTAGAAAAACTGACCACATTTTGAGAAATCAAAAGCTTCAGAAATAAGATACAGAGAGGCACAACACTGGACCTTCTTCCTCTCTCTGTGCACTCTGCTGCAGCAACCCTTTTTCTGAGCTTCCTGCTTTTCTTTCTCACTCACAGATTACTTCAGCTGTCATGTCCAAGTAAATTCTGAAATCAAGAGAAGCCAATGTCCCTAAAAGAGGCAATGTTCATCTTAGCAAGTGTGTTCACTTTGTACATGAGATTGGAGGCCACATTTATTTCAGTTTTTAATAACTATTTTCTTATATTTACTTACAGTTAAAGTAACACATTTCCACCACAAAGGAGCTGCATTAGCACAAGGTGTACCACTGGCTGTCACTTGCCTTGGAGTGCATCTGTAAGAACTCACACAGCTATTTATAGCTCCTTAGGAGACCCATGACTAAACCCATATTTCAATAGTAAAAAGCTGTGCTATGTAGTACTGACCAGTAGTTAACATGCAGGGTTGTATCTAGCATTCTTTTCAACCAGGGGGCAAACAATGCTGTTATCTGTAGGGACGTGTGGGAATCCTAATCTGTACTAACCTAACTCTGCCAGCTTCAAGCCCTTTGCAACGCTGGCTGAGTTGGGAACACTCTGTATGACATCTACCAGAGAACTGTAGACAATATCCAGAACTTTGCTGCTGAATTAATTAAAGCACTTGGTCCTTCTACATTAAACAGTGAAGGAAGGAATGTGCAATTACTGGAAGTTTAAAGCTGCCTGTTATAAATGGGGGTGTACTAGGCAGAGACTTTGGATGCATAGCTTACATTTGCAATGGAAAGTGCAGAAAAAGCTCATAGGGTTATGAAAGCTCTTTTTCCCCTGGACATGCCCAGCCTGATATCTTCCCACAAAAAAAATGATGGGACCTGAGAAGCTGAGCTACCATCTGTTGCCATCTCTTGTCATATCTCATACAAAGAGATCTCTTCTTTTCAGAATCTCTGTAAATCTGAATGATTGACTACAGATTTTGAGTTTTGTACAGGTCAAGTCTTGTATGACTCCCATACTATCAGATGCCACCAAAAATAGCATTTGGTTAAATATAATTATCAACAGCTAGCCTCTATACCAGAAGACTCTCAAGCATACAAACACTGTCAGGCCCAAAGGTAGACTGTATAGAAGAAAAAGAGAATGAGTATTGTAAGGAGAAGTGGTCTGTCTTGGTTGCAGGTAAAAGAACAGTTAGAGACCCAGAATAAGATGGGACAGGGACGTGCTAGAGTTACAGTGGCTTTTGTTACAGTAGAGGGAATAACACCTGATCATGCAGTGATTAAGTGCTTTCTCTGCAGTCAATTTTTGAACTTAATCAGTTCCATTTCCAAGTCACCCTTCAGAATGCACTCAGTCTAGCAATTTCAAGGATTATTATCATGCCTGCACTTGTTGCTTAGAAATAATTACTGTTTATACAGAAATCATTGTACCTTCCATGGCACAATTCCGTATTTGAACATGATCCAAGCAAATAATTACATATGCTCACTGGGAATATTGTTGCTCAAGTCGAGTGGGAGAGAGTGCATAAGCCCCACAGCATAGCTTAGGTAACAGGTCTTTATTTGCTTCATGTCAAGAACCGGGGACCAGATAATTTTCTCAGATTGCTTTGATGTTAATATGAGGTAACTTCATTTGCTCCAGTGCAAAACTAGAGTGTAACTGGGATCAGAATGTAAGACTGAGGCATGGAAATTTTCACTTTCATCACCTACCCCCCATTGTCTTTCCTCCTATTAAAACAAATGTTTCTTGCAGGTTTAGTCTCAGATTCTCTACTATACATAGTGGGCTGGCCCCAGCCACCAGCCAGACTCCTACCCAGCTGCTCATTAAAATGACAGTGAAGATGTTTTATTTACTAAAATAATATTTTAATTGGAAATTTGGTTTTCTATAACTTATATGTATTATTTATCTTCAAAAAAGGTATCATTTTGGTTGGAAAGTAACGCTGTTAAAGAACTAAGTTTGGTTAAAAAATGGCAGTGTACTGACTTGAGATGGCTTCCCCTTGCACGCAGTCAACCATTTTCTCCATCCCTCCCTTGCTATCCACTTAGGTAAGCTCAATACAAACCATAAAGATACAGAGTGAGCTGCAGGAGACTCTGCACCTGAGCCATGTTCCCAATCTCATAGATATTAACAGGAGAAAAGCTTAAAGATTTGCCTTGAGTGGAAGAAAAAGTTTCTGAGCCTAAAGGAATATAATCAGTGAGGATAATATGGAAACCTTTGCCCACAGTCATAGATGGACAATACAGAATTTAGTGTAAGAATGGCAGAATGTATCTTCTTTCTCTATAATCACATTTTATGCTAAGACAGAAGTTATTCGGAATCTGCTACGGGTGTATTAGGCACAAGACAAATTTTAAAAGAAAAAGTAATATTTTATATATTACCTTTGAAAGATTAGAAAAGGATTATGCACTCAAAGTTGGTTTGTTTTTTCCTACTGTTCAGTTGACCTAATCGAAGATATCTGTAGACCATATCACCATATTACCCAAATGCTGTAATAGGTGTACATTTGATACTCATGGTGCACACTGTAGACTTAATTAGCCGTGCTGTAGTGGCGTTTACTGCTCATACACCCCAAGAGAAGGAAGCTACCCTAGAAATCAAGTACATCAGTAGCTTGGCTCCTGCTGCCCGATGTGCAAATATTTACTGTAGTGATAGCAGGCTGTTGGCATGCACAAGATAGAAGGGAGGTGCAACAGCAGAATCAAGGCACCAGCTTCTTTTCCCTCATAGTGTGTTCACAGAACTAGGATAAGGTTTGAGAAGTGTTCAGGATTAACCTTAATGACAGCAAAAACAGTGGTTAAACCCCCTCTCAAATGTGAAAATCGTAAATCATTTGCCCTGTTTTTTTTTTGTTGTTGTTTGTTTGCTTTAAATTCACATACTGTATTAGAGTGCTAAAATATTGTGTGAGCTATTCCTAGATGATTGCTTCATTAGTCACTCTGACATAAGTCACTCTGGTGAAAAGCACGAGTCAGATAACTGCAGAGCAGTTATTTTGCCTTGCAGATGAGCTTTTAAAAGGCTGTCTGTTTTTGATGTTTTGTAGAGTTCCTACAGCCTATGCCAGATTTCAGAGTCTGTGACAATATGCAGGAGTGACAAAGATGAAGGATAAATGTCAACCTTAAGTGTCATATTTGAGGAGCTAAGGTGAGAGGTCAGCT
>JACDJE010000107.1:394954-417454 GCA_016647715.1 Pavo muticus | reverse complement strand
AATTCACCTTCTGCTGTATAAACTGAATGTGTAAAGAGAAAGAAACTTTCTGTCAACGCTCTCACTTGCTTAAAACAACTGGCAGATGTGCTGTCGTGCTCATAATTGGTCCTTTACTTGCAAGTTTTATGTGATTCATTGGGATGTTTGTTGCCATTAAATTAATATCTTGGGTGTAATTCTGCCACTTTTGGCACTGTTTGGTATCATTTATGAAGAAAAGCATTATGCAAAGAAGGAATGGCAAAATCTGAAGGTACTGTGAGAGAAAGGGTGCCTTAAAGGAAGATGTTGGTGGAGTAGCATCAAGAAATAGTGATGGCACAGCCCTGGGTTTCTTTTTAACAGGAAATCCCGCTTACTTAACTGGAATGTGTGAGAAGACCTGTAGTTTAAATACTTTATCACTTGAAGTTTCTCTGCGTAGTTTATAAAAGAACCAAGGGGAAAGCCTGTTCCCGTGTCATATAGCTTATGAAGTAGTGCAAAACCTAGACAAAGAAAATCACACAATGCTCGCTCGAGGGGAAAGGGTTTTGCAGAACAAAAGGAGAAAAAAATCCAGAACATAATTCCACAGGAAAACCAAGTGCTGCTCTGGGACTTCTGGCCTGCTTCTTTGCTCTCCCTCCACCTCTGGTAGCACTTTGAAAGCTGCCATTGGCTCCTTTATGTTGCCAGGATGTCACGACTTCGAAAGGATGAGTGTGAAGCTGAGGTGAGCTAAGAGAGGGCCCATATCTTTCTAGGAGGTTGGACTGTGCAGAGAGGACAAGTGCCCAGTGATGTGGTTGTGTTTCAGAGCAATGGTATTTCCCCAGTGACACTGTGGTGGCTGAATTCTCTGTGAGATTTGGCAGCTTTTGGTGTTTTCACTATTTATCAGCAAGCCCGGTCTGAAGTTGTTTTTTTTTTTTTCCTATTTACCCTCATTTTTCCCCATCTTAAACAGTAGGTTCTTAGGTTACTTAGGTTGTGTGCAGGTTATTTTGTGCCCTCTGCCCTTAGAGCTCACCAGCCTGTGCTCAGCTGGTGCATTTCGACCCCTTTGGCTGGAGGATAAAAATGAAATACTTTCCTGTCTCGGAATGGCAGCAAAACTGGGCAGGGATCCCCTGCTAAAGGAAACCTGTTCGGGGCGTGGGTTTTTCATGCCAGATCCCGGTTTGCCATTATTGGAACTCCACACCTAGGCATTTACTAGCTTTGTCCATATATTTACAATACCTTTTGACTGAGATGTCTAAGAGCTTTAAACATATGCTTTGAGCAGCAGACAGTTGGGGCTGACATTTGTTACAAATCTTTTTCAGAGGGCCGTGTGGAATCGTCCTAATCCGGGAAGAGCCACTGCCTCCCTGTGTGATCTGACAGAGTGACATATCACTTGACCTCGGTCGCGGCAGCTGTACAACGAGGTGGAAAAGGCGGCTAATGGACAACCAGGGGATGCCTTTCAGCGCAGCTTCCTCGGGGGTAAACCACCGGCAAACTCACGGCTTGGCTTCTTTCTTACTCATCCATGAGTTTTAGATCAAATTCCGGTTTTGCACAGTTTCTCTTGGATTTTTTTTTTTATTATTATTATTTTTAATACAGTGGAAGCGAGCTTGACGCAGTCACCTACCGCTGGTTCCCTGCGGCAGAGCGGCAGCCAGGAGGCCGGCTGTTGCAGGCGGCCGTTCCCGCTGGGTGCCCGCTCGCTGCCTCCGGACGAGGGGCCGCGCTCCCCGCCGTGGCGCCGCCGGGACTGCAGGGGGCGCGGCGGCTCCGCTGCAGCCGCACAACCAGCCCGACCCCCTCCTGGCGTCCTCACGTTCCCGTCCGCTGCATTTATACTCTCTGCGCTGCCTCCGAGAAGCGTGCAAGCGGGCAAGGTGCTGTGTCCCCGACCTGAGGGCATCTCGAAACCACGGCAGTTTTACCAACTGGTAGCATTTAGAGTCTCGCCTTTAAGCGTTGTATTAGTTTCTCAGTGATTGTTAGCCATTAAGTTATTACTGCTGGGCAGATCTTTAAGCAAATCTATACTCTTAGTGTTTTGTTTGTTTTCCTGGCAGATTCTAATCAATACAAACTATAAGCCAATGACATCCTGGCTTGTATCAGAAATGGGGTGGTGAGATGGACTAGGGAAGTAATCCTGTCCCTGTAGTCAGCATTGGTGAGGCCTCACCTCGAGTACTGTGTTCAGTTTTGGGCACCTCAGTACAGAAAGGACATTGAGGTGCTGGAGCAGGTCCAAAGAAGAGCAACAAGGCTTGTGAAGGGCTTGGAGAATAAGCCCTACGAGGAGAGACTGAAGGAACTGGGGCTGTTTAGTCTGGGGAAAAGGAGGCTGAGGGGAGACCTCATTGCTCTCTTCCAGTACCTGAAAGGTGCTTACAGTGAGAGCGGGGTTGGTCTCTTCTCACTGGTGTCAGGTGACAGGATGAGGGGAAATGGCCTCAAGTTGCACCAGGGTAAGTTTAGGTTGGATATCAGGAAACACTTCCTTACAGAAAAGGGTTGTTAAGCACTGGAATAGGCTGCCCAGGGAGGTGGTTGAGTCACTATCCCTGGATGTGTTTAAAAACCATTTGGATGTGGTGCTCAGGGACATGATTTAGCAGAGGGTTCTTAGAATTACGGTAGTATGGTTAGGCTGTGGGTGGACTTGATGATCTTTAAGGTCTTTTCCAACCTGAGCAATTCTATGATTCTATATTTTCACATCCTTATCCCACATACAAGTGTAAGACACATTATGCCTGTTGTCTCTGGAAGGGGCAGAGTCTCTGTGTTATGATCTTATGTTAACTTCTTGAGAGACCTCTGTTGTATCCAGCAAAATAATTGCCAACTCTGTGCCTTCTTTTCCTGTATGTCTTCTCTTCATCGCAAACCGAACCATATCCTGCAGGACCACTAGGAAATCTCTGGAGACAAAGGCTGAATGCCAAACAGCTTTCTGATTCACACTTTCATTCCTTAATGACACCCAAGTAGGGCTGGGCTGCTGGGCGGTGGAAGCTCTCCCTGAACTATTTTATCCATTAACTCAGGTACAGCTGAGAAGAATTTATACTATAAGAAAGAACACACAGAAGTTGTGACCAACCACACAGTCTGAATGTTAAGGATTCATCCTTCCTCCTGCACATGGTATTTAAGGTCATGTGATGTTTTAATATTTGAAAAACAACTCACGGTCCTGAAACATTATATCTTTTAGGACTAAATGTGAACAAGGCTTCAGGGAATAGATGTGTTGCTAGTTGAAGACGCTGTAGCAGCTCTGACCCTCCAAATTTTGAAGCTGGGGACTAAATCAGTGTTTCACTGAGCAGCACTTGCACATTTTGAGAGGCAAGGAAAATACAAAGTATATCTGAAAACTCATAACACAGAATCATTGCAGTTGGAAGGAACATCTGGGGATCATCAAGTCCAACTCCCCTGCTAAAGCAGGTTCCCTATGGTAGGCTGCAACTGTCTTCATGGAACAGACCCAAAAGGGCAGGTCTGCACTGTGCTTAGTGCTGTGATGTTTGCCTTGCTGAGTGATCAGCCAAGTCAAACTTCCTTTTCTTAAGGGTCTTTGGGTCAGTTATTGACATTTTTATTGGTGCAAACTGTCTGGCTTTGACAGGAATTGTTTAATAACATCTTTCACAATGTTTTGCTTTTGCATGTTTCTTTTTACAGTCTTCTGCATGTTGTCTCTTTGCCCTTAGCCTTCATGCTGATGAGTGTTAGAACAAGAGTCACCATCCATTTAAATGCACTTTATCTGCTGTTCTTTCTTGTTAAAAAGGCATCTTTGTGCTTTAGTGAAGTCTCTAGATCTGTTAGGAAAGGTCTTTTATCAAAAAGGCAAACATTTCATTTAACACTTAAGAGAGCATAATTTTCTTTGTTGACTCATTTTATTACTTTGTCTACCTTTTAATCATTGAGGAGCTGTAAAAATCCAGGCACCCAGCTGAACATAAAAACACTACACTAGTTTTGCATTGGCTTTACTCCTGTCCACATACAGAATGCCTTCATATGGAAAAGGCAAACATCCCAGGAGTCTGTAAGAAGTAGGCTGTAGATGTTGCAGCTTGAATTCATGAGAGGACTTCCCTGGAGCCTGAACCACCTCCCTCCAGCTCAAAGGAGAGCCCAGCCTTCCCTCTTTCTTAAAGATTGTTACAATATCCAGGTACAGTCTTTTACCTTCTGTGTTTTAAAAATGCCAGAATTGCTGAGAAGCTCTAGGCAGAATGGCTCTGCCATTCTACATCCACATCTTAAACTAATGATAGAATTAAAGAAAAATCATGTTAAGCCACGATACATCTTAAAAAACCCCAAAGCAATAGGTGCTTGAGTTCATGCATGAAAGTAGAGGCAGAAACAATGCATGAACTCATGCTTTGTCCCTTGGCAAGAGACTGTAGCATAGTCTTTTGAATTCTAAGCTTAGTGTCCTACAGACTGGTCCATATGGTTTCTGAATTTAAAATAGGTGGGATTTTTGTTTGTTTGTTTGTTTGTTTTTAACAAGAGAGCATTGAAACAAACCCAGAATGTTAGATAAGTGTGATTTTAATAATGATCAGCAGCATGAGATCTCTACTTTCCACTCAGTCCTGTTGTCCATGTGAAAAACTTTTCCATAGGAGGAGGTCTGAGAAACCTTTGGTAATTTTATATCCTGTGTTTTGCAGCTATATGCAATAGGACTTGACAACAAGGGCATTTGCTCACAAGATTCCCTTCATGGCTGAGTGTTGAATTCTTGGCATTCCCAGAAGACTTACGTTGGATTGCATGAATTTAACTGTTTGCCTATGTAACTATAGAAAGCTCTGGATGTGCCAGGGTCTCCCTGCTTTAGTTTGTCCACATTCCATTGCTTAGATCTGCCTATCTAGTGTCTTTGTAATCTGCTGTACTGCAGCTTCACGAGTCAGTCTGGGCCATCAGGTGCCAGAAATAGCTAGTGGGTGGCTGCTGTGCAGTCAGGGGGCAATTGCATATGTGTAGAGCAAAGGGGAATGTCTCCTGGGCATCCGTTGGCCAAGAGTGCTGATGAGTGCTTAAACTAAAACAGTTTAAGCCAGAGACAAAGCAGGTGAATTGGATGGTCTTCGGAACTTGAAATTCAGTACTATATTGTGCCCTTATTACCACTAGTAAGTGTTTCTCTTGTGAGGCAGGACTCTCTCTGTATGAAATAATGAGCAGGAAGATGGCTGGGTTGTGCAGCTTGTGCCTGAGACCACTGAGCTATCAGTGCTATGTGACTCTGGAAAAGGCAGGTGCAGCTTTTGGCTCATGCCATTTCCAAAGGCACTGAGGAGAAGCAACGTGGAATATTGTGTACAAGTATGAGCATAGCATTCCTGACAAAGTCTCCCCAGTACCTTTTACAGCGGTATGAAAGTGGTTCTCACTAAAGATACCTCACTGCTATGAGAAAGAACTAGATGTGCCTTTTTCAAAAATGAGCTGAAACTGGAGAAAATGCTGAGATTTTATGCCCACGTGACCAAGGGAAAGGAGAGAGAAAAATATGGGGAGGTTTTAGAATGCTTAGTTTCTTTAAATTGGCAAAATTGGTAATGAGAAGTTATGGTGGTTGTCTGTAAATGCAAAAGCTTTCAAAAACTGGGGACTATAAGATTTTGTCTTAGCAGATTGGCAGACTAGATTTTTAATGGAGCAGAAGGGATCATCTGATCTACATAAAATCAGATGAAAGTTTCATCTGACTCAACTTGAGCATGTATGTTTGTATTCTCTTTTCAGCAAGGCACCCTGGCAGCCTGCGTAGTAAGACCATAGCTCAGCAAACTCCTGATTGCAGCGTGTCCCAGCAGGCTGCAGAAGGTAAGTGATAGCTTGTATGTGATGTGCTGGCATTTGTATCAAGCAAATTCATCCTTGCTCATTAGCATTCGAGGGAGAAAGGAAAGCTGTTTGTAGGCAGACTTTCTGCAAAACCTGTGTTTTTGGCTTGGTCTGACAAATTCTCTCCCTGACCTTTTAATTGGAGGCAGTGTTTTAGATTTAGTGTTATTAAAGATGTTTGCTCTTTAGAATACCTTCTATTTTTCTTGTTAGTACCCCTTACTCCCAAGTGGCATAAGAGCACTGTGTTTTGAGAAGAGGACCCAAGGATGGCCAAGACAAGAGAAATATGAGCAAAGCTGAGGTATGTAAGATAGCGTTGCACATAAACCTGCCTGCCTTGTTTCAAGATGCATAGATTTCTGTTCATCCTGTGGGGCAGTTCTATTATCCCCAGCGTAGCTCCTGATGATTGTCCTGAGAAAAGATAATTCATCATGATCTGTCCTGCCGAAATACCTGCAACCCACTTCTGGATTTAGGGAGAAATCTTCCTTACCAGTTGCAGTCAACCTTCAAGTATGTCTCTGCAGAAGGACGTAAAACCCAGCAGGACTCCCTTATCACATGGCATTAACTGATGTGGTGCTGTCATTTTCGATACATTTGACTTCTTACCTCCAACCCCCATGCTGAGATCTCGTGTTCCTTTTTTCCCCAGGGTCATGTCTTACACAGAGTCCCCACTGTGGCTTTGCTCTGCTGGGTCAAGGGAAACATGAGATGACAGTTTTTGCCCTTTCCTATCAATGGTTAAAATTATACAAGGGGAGAGAAGAGGTCTGTATGGATTTTGTCTTTAAGACTGATTTTATAGTTTCAGGGGAACATGGAAAGACAGACCCACTCCAAGGCTTTTGTCTTCCCACCTTTCAGAGAGGGACATCAGGATGACATCTCAGAGGCTCTCTATCTGTCCCAGATTGTGACTGTTTTCTTCTGAAGAGCAAATGTGAGATTCAAAGAGCACCTGGCAAAAGCTTCTTCTAGTTCTGCAGCAGCAACACAGGAAATATTTCACGTATGTAGAAGATGGAGCATCCGTGTAGGCAGTTGTTTTCTGCAACTTTCTGTAAGTTTGGGGAAAAGTTATTAAGTACTGTTTCTCTTTCTTTCTTTAAAAAAAGACAGAGAGAGAAAGCCTGCATTTTCTGCCATTTCCCAAGAGGCTTTTTATCTGTTTAAACCAACTAGGGATTTTTCACATATTGACATAAGCATTCATTTGCTAATTTGCTGGACATTAAACTGCACAGCATTCTTGAATGAGGCTGGAATACTTGGGTACTTAGTGCTGCTCAGACCCCGCATCATTCCCAGTACACATATGGTTTTCCTCCTCTATCTCCTAGATAAAAGTCACTGTTTGATCGCCTTAAGGGAAAGAATGAGTTAAATGGACCAATATTTTAGCCTTGGCTCTAAAACTGGGCCTTTTCAGAAACTCCTCAGCACCTGCAGCAGCTAGGTCATTTGCACATACATAAATAAATAAATTAACAATGAATAAATAATTTAATCCCGCCACACAATGCCACCTTGCAGATCTGATCCTTTGCTCCCAGTGAATTTGTCCATTCCTAATTCTTTTTGATAAAGTCCTCAGATACTTGCTGACTGTCAGTCTAATTTTCTTATTGTTTTCGCTTGATTAGTTCTGTATGACCTAAGGTCGCCCTTAAAATCCACATCTCTCGTGAAGACTCCGAAAGGCCTTCTTTTTTTTCAAAGGGATGGAAAGTGCCTGCCATTTCTCTGGACAAAAGCCTGGAAGGTTTTCAGTTATTAGCCTCCTGAAGCAGCCCTTTCGCTCACCCAAGCGCAAAAAAAACTCATTAGGGGGCACCTTTCTTTCTGCCTTCTTCATCCGATGCGTGTAGGGTTTACGTGTTTCAAGATTTTCAGGTCTCGGATGGATTTGGGCAGCCTCCCTTTTAACCCTGCCGGACTGTGGTTACACCCTTGGCAGAGACTGGCTGTATCTCTGTGCACTGAACCACCTGGAGACACTTCGTCTTTTCAGCAGCTGTTTTACACCCCGCTGGTCTGCTGTTCTGTTGGGCACTTCTGCCCGACATACAGCACTGCCATACCTGTGCCTGCCTGCCTCTTAAGACAGAAAGCAACCCAAAAGTATACTGGCAGGTATTACAGTAACGAAAAGTTCTTGCTTACCTATGATGTTTACTGAAGGTATAATTGATACAGTTGTCCACAAAAGGTATCGTAATTGTGAAGAGAAGTAGGATCAAACTGGTAGTGTTTTCTCTTTCAGAAAGGAGCTGCCTGGTCTCTGATGAGAGATCTCTACTTTGCCTGGGATCTGAGCCTAAAGAGAAGGAATACACAGGAGCAGAAGGAAAATAAACCGGGCCAGAAAGAGAGCAGCGCCAGTGGAATTTTTGTGGAGAGATACTTTGTGTCTTGCTCCTGCAACACTGTTACTCCTTGTCCTGTCCTGAAGAGCAGCCGCTCTTCCGCTCAGGTAGACGTATCACTCCCCTGGGTTAAAATCTGTTTTGGAAAGCTGAGGGCTGTAGCTAAGGTCTCAGTTCCAAGCATGTGGATGACAGTTTTGCGGCCACTTATCTCTCTCCTGGCTGTTTACAGGGCCAAGAGAAATTCTCTTTCTTAGTGTGGAAGAACACACTGTTGCAACCACTATTTATTTTTTTGCCAGTTCCTCTGAAATCCCCACAATACTGGTACTTTACTTCCACCTCTTTTTTACCAGTTCCTCTGAAACCTGAGGGAGATCAGCCCTCTGTAAAATCAAGCCAGCCAGGTGCATAAGGCTGGATCTGTGTGCAAATCCTTGCCAGTTCTGTACCACCAACTGCATTGCTCTTTCTGCTGGCATAAATTCTGACCAGCTGTTAGCTTGAGTTTAGTGTAAAATAGTGTGGAAGCTACATGGCGAGGAGAAGTTGTGTCAGCATGATACCAGGCAGTCTTGTTTATAACTTTTTGCATCAGTGTCCTTTCCACCCAAACCATTTACGGGTCCTCAAGCTTTCTGAATAAACTTGTCCCATTAATTAAAAAGAAGCTTGAAGCTTTAGCTGAAATTAGCTCCTAGTGTCTCATTCAGAACACTGTGTACATTCTGTTGAAGAAATCCTGCTAAAAATAAGCTAGAACTGTGCTGGGTGATGCTGTGCCTGGAGCTCCACTCAATGTCCCACACAGATAGGAGAGGATTGACTTCCATTGAAATCAATGGCAAATTTCTCCTCTACTTTGTACGTACTTTAAAATAAGGTTTTTCTGATTCTGTGTGCAGGTTGTTCATACATGGATTTCCTGAAGCCCTTTGCTTCTTTTTGGCCATGTGTAAGAATGGGAGGGGAGTGCCATCGCTATTGTCATGCAGGCATCCGGGAGGTAAACCAGGAGCTTCTGAGTATGATATTTTGACAGCCAGGCTGTGGAAAGAGGTACACTGGCTTTCACTGAGTGGCTGATGGTTTTGTTTGAAATAGTGAAATAGAAAATTAGCCCGACCTCGGTGCCAGGGAAGGTTATGGAACAGATTGTCTTGAGGGAGATCACGCGGCAAGTGCGGGACAACCGGGGGATCAGGCCTAGCCAGCATGGGTTCACGAAGGGCAGGTCCTGCTTGACCAACCTGATCTCCTTCTATAATCTAGCGACCTGCCTGGTGGATGAGGGAAAGGCTGTTGATGTAGTCTACCTAGACTTCAGCAAAGCCTTTTACACTGTCTCCCACACTATTCTCCTGCAGAAGCTGGCAGTCCGTGGCTTGGACAGGTACACTCTTGGCTGGGTAAGGAACTGGCTGGAGGGCCGGGCCCAGAGAGTGGTGGTCAATGGAGCTAAATCCAGCTGGCGACCGGTCACGAGTGGTGTTCCCCAGGGGTCGGTGCTGGGGCCTGTCCTCTTCAATATCCTTATTGATGACCTGGATGAGGGCATTGAGTGCACCCTCAGTAAGTTTGCAGATGACACCAAGCTTGCTGGATGTGTTGATCTGCCTGGGGGTAGCGAGGCCCTACAGAGGGATCTGGACAGGCTGGATAGCTGGGCTGAAGCCAATGGGATGAGGTTTAATAAGACCAAATGCCGGGTCCTACACTTTGGCCACAACAACCCCAAGCAACGCTACAGGCTTGGGGCGGAGTGGCTAGAAGACTGTGTAGAGGAAATGGACCTGGGGGTGTTGGTTGACGCTCGGCTGAACATGAGCCAGCAGTTTGCCCGGGTGGCCAAGAAGGCCAATGGCATCCTGGCTTGTATCAGAAGTAGTGTGACCAGCAGGAGCAGGGAAGTAATTGTCCCCCTGTACTCAGCTCTGGTGAGGCCGCACCTTGAGTACTGTGTCCAGTTCTGGGCCCCTCACTGCAGGAAAGACACTGAGGCCCTGGAGTGTGTTCAAAGAAGGGCAACAAAGCTGGTAAGGGGTCTGGAGCACAGGCCTTATGAGGAGCGGCTGAGGGAGCTGGGATTGTTCAGTCTGGAGAAGAGGAGGCTCAGGGGAGACCTTATTGCTCTCTATAACTACCTGAAGGGAGGTTGTAGTGAGCTGGGGGTCGGCCTCTTCTCTCGTGTAACTGGTGATAGGACTAGAGGGAATGGTTTCAAGCTGTGCCAGGGAAGATTCAGGCTGGATATTAGGAAATACTACTTCTCTGAAAGAGTGGTCAGGCACTGGAATGGGCTGCCCAGGGAGGTGGTGGAGTCACCGTCCCTGGAGGTGTTCAAGGAACGTTTGGATGTTGTGTTGAGGGATATGGTTTAACGAGAACCATTGGTGATAGGTGGATGGTTGGACTGGATGATCTTATAGGTCTTTTCCAACCTTAGTGATTCTGTGATTCTGTGATTCTGTGATAGTGCTTGCTGGAGGGAAATAGTCAAAACACATTCTTTCCCCCCTGAAATTCTTTCCACCTTCTCCACCTCTTCTAGCAATACGTGCAACAAATACAATAGAAACATCTGTCATGGGATAAACAACCTCTGGGGTGCCCTTAAACATTCATCATCTGTTTCAGTTCATTAGATTCACTTGCTACACCTTCAGTCTGCATAACAGACACACAAGAAGAGAGACTTTTTTCTTTAATGAGCAACAAGTCTTGCAGGTGAGATAGAAAAAGATTTTAGCTGGCAAAGTTGCTGAAGACTGAACTGAACTTCTCATGATTAAACATGGAGAAGTATAGCCCCTCTGAAATACCTGAGCAGATAAGTAAGATTACTTGGCAGGCAGCAGTGAGGGTGGGATTCAGCTGCCCTGATTTTTCCCCTGCCTATATATGTGAATCTGACCTATTGATCCTCCATTCCCTCTGGATTCAAAAAAAGGAAAGAGACATGTTCCAAGGCAAGTCAGCTCATTTTAAGTCTGAAATCAGTCTGGTCAATCACCCACTGGAAAGGCCTGTTTTTTCCTCTTGACTAGAAAAAGAGCTTAGAGTGATGAATTCACTCTTGTACCTCTACCTTTGAGACATTTAATGCTTGATTAAAGTCAGCTGCTCATAAGTTTTAGTACATCCTTCTACTAGCAGACCACTGGAAGGTTTTTCCTTTATGGTATGACTTTGCCTTATGACAAAATAAATTTTCCAAGAACGTGAATGAAAAAATCCCATTGGTCTCATCCCGTCCTTGGTTTTTGTTTTTGATCTGGTAAAGAATTAAACTCTTCAGCATACTATCTGTATATCAGTGGACCTACAGGCATGCTATATCCTTACCTTACAATAAGGCAATTCTGATGAGGTGCTAAAAGGGGCTTTGTGCTCTAGTAAATAATCGTCATTTTCCCAAAATAACTTATCTTGTTTTTTCTTTTTCAGTTTGCAGTTACAGTGACTGGAAGACTCTCTGAAGAGCCTTTAAGAAGCCACATGTTGGCAGCTGAATTCCAATCCATCCCAAGTCTCCACAGCTTCCTGCTAGAAGAGGATGAAATTGACCACGTGCTCTCAAAATTCATCTCAGTCTGAAAAGGCAAGTTAATTGCAAATCCATTTTGGAAAAAAATTATAACAAAAAAAAAAAAAGCAAAAAAATACTTTTCAAAACTGCTACAAATTAATGTAGAGTATTCCTTTGAGAAGAATAACAGCCTTTATGTTCTCTCAGTTGCCTATCCTTCTAGCTACATCACATATTTATTTCTCCTGTTTATGTCCCTTGTCTGTTGATCGTGGGTTGTATTCAGTACTGTATGTTGTTTTGTGGATAGGTGGTAGAAGCCCTTTCTGAGAGTTTAAAGCAAAGCTGAAAATAAGATAGTTACTAAATATATGTAACATATGTTGTGTGACTAAGAAAATGAACTCTCTGAAAAGGAGAGGCTAAGCTGCTTTATGGAGCAGCAAATAGATTTGAGAAGGTGAAATATTCAAGCTGCTTTGCTGCTGGGAGCCTCCTCACAACAGACGAGTGTTCCTTTGGCCTCATAGAGTTAGTTTCAATCCTGCACATGCATGTAGGAGGCTAGATTATTGTGCCTAGTTGTGCCATCTTTCTTCTTGGAGGAACAGTTCATTCCCTCAGTACAGCAGGCAGTAGGACCTGCTCTGCAGTTGTTCTGCACATGACTTCACTTTCACCATCAGAGTAACTCAGTGTTTATGACCAAGGTAGGTTACTTATTTTCCTTACATCTTTGCAAACATAGGGCTGTATGGCTGTGTAATCAATGTGAATATACAGATGCTATAATTAAAAAATATACAGGAGAGTTAGGCTAAACAGGTTATCGTGCTAAAGAAGAATGGATGGAAAGATTACCCTTGTCCCAGGCTCACTGAGAAGACTCCAAGAGGAGCAATCTCCAAAAGAGATCCTTCCCCAGTGGTAGTCAGCTCCTAAATGGGGTCTAGGAGAGGTGGAGCCAGGCTCCACCCCTTCCAGTCACACAGGTGAATTGTCTTCACCTGTGCTCCCAGGGCTGACTCAGTGCTCACCTCAGGTGGTCAATCAGAGGTTCAGGCCGTGATTCAGAGTTCCCGTACAGTGGCTCAGTTAATAAGTTGAGCACCAAGTGCCATTGAAATATGGATCACCTACCTGTTTGGTAAGGTCTCTGCTGATGCAACTCTGTCATGCCTCCTCCTCATGCAAGCAGCTCTAGCTTCAGGAGCCTCTAGAGAGCTTTGTCTACTTGCAGGAGCTAAGGATTTGGTCCAGAATATACACAAGTAGGTAAATAGCATGTTTGCTTGCTTTAATATACCGACTTCCCTGCAGACAGTAATTTGTAACCAACTATAAGCACTGGTACCCTTAAGCAACATTTAATCGATTTTCATGCATCTTGGCCATCTTTGGATGCTTTTTTGGCATTCCACAACAAAAAATATACTTCTGGTCTTGTTCTTTTTCCAAATACTTTTCCTCCTCCTCCAGACATCAAAGAGAATTTACAAAACTTACAGTAATAGAACTCTAATAAAAGTTTTTTTCTCTCTCTCTTTCTCTCTTTTTTTTTTTAAAGAAATGAGAAGGTAATGTATGAATAAAGCATGTGATGTAAGAAAATTATTGTTACATCCTTCTATCAGAAGATGTTTTATAGTGGAACATGCAGGACTGTGATTTCCTTAGAACTTTCCAATATACATTTGTGTTGTATGTAATGTATGTTGTTTCAGGTTCTCCAAAGGCTTGTGAAAACGTGTAATCTGTGCTTGATGAATCTCACTGATCCCTGTTAGATTTTCTCTTTTTGAGAGTGAAGTCACGTGTCATTTGTTCTGTAGGTTTTACTGTTGTTCTTTTTACAGATCCCAGTCCTGAAAACCCAGCAGTGGATTTGGTAGTAAGGCCGAATTGTTTCCATCCTATATCCTTTGACAGCAAAATTCTGCACCCCAACGTTCACTCACAGCTATCATGGCATCACTGTTGTAAGTCAGTAAAGTTGTACAGGTGGACATTTTAGTTTGAGGAAAAAATTAACAAAAAAAGATCAATCCTGTATCTTAGCCATAAAATACTGACCCTTACGGGCTGATTTCTGCGAATTCATCCTCTGGAATGGCACTAATGCAGCCTACGTGGGAAGCTATGAGGCTCTAGCAAACCCACATTTAAGCAAAGAATCAGCACACTGGACTAGGAAATGCTGAGAAAAACAAAACTGAATCCAACCGAACTGTGACAGAGATCCTATATAGGCTTGATGTGTATATAGGACCTCCTTTTGGTATCTAAAGGGGCTGTAAGAAGGAAGGGGACAGACTCTTTAGCAGGGTCTGCTGTGACAGGACAGGGGAAAATGGTTTCACGCTAACAAAGGGCAGATTTAGCTTGGACATAAGGAAGAAGTGTTTTAAATGGTGAGGCACTGGCACAGGTTGCCCAGAGAGGCGGTGGATGCCCTGTCCCTGGGGACAGCCAAGGTCAGGCTGGAGGGACTGTGAACAGCTGATGGAGCTGTAGGTGTCCCTGTTCAGTGCAGGGCAGCTGGCCAGATGGCCTTCAAGGGTTCCTTAAACTCAAATGATTCTATGATTCTGTGGTACTACTCTTCATTCGCGTGGTACCCAAAGCACATGTATGTCCAGGGGAGGAGTANGGCAGGGTCGGGCGCGGCGTGCGGGGCGCGGCACCACCTCCCCGCGTCACCGCCCCGCCGCACCGCCCCGCCGGGCCGCGCTGACCGCCTCGTGAAGCCTGTCCAGAGTCATTACAGTAATTAAGTAAGCCCTTAATAGGCTGTTCCGCCCGACGGCGGGGAGAGCCCCCGGAGCCGGAGTGGCCCCGTTTGTTCGCCGGCTTTTCTCACGCGCCGCGGTGACACGGGCGGCTTTATGAGCGCTGGCAGCTCGGCTTTGTGCCGGCGCTCCGTGCGGCGGGGGCACCCGGCAGGTGTGGGCCCTCGGCTGGCACACGCCCCCCCGCCCCGCTCCCCCCCCCGGGGGCCGCGGGCGGCTGCGGGCGGCCTTTGGCACACGACGCCGCTTTTTGTGTCGGCGCGGCCGCGGGCCGGGCCCCCCCGCCCCGCGCTGGAGAGGCCCAATTTGTAGCCTATTATCCTATAGGAAAATGTGCCATTGAGGAGCGTGAATGGTCGCATCGGGCCGAAATTTTAATAATGCGGGGCGAAGAAAAGAGGGGCAAATAAAGCGGGGCCCGCAGCTGGCCCGGAGCGCATTGTGCGCCGTCACCTGCGAGCGGGGTCGCCGACAGACCCGCCATTCATTTGCCTAATTTTGGTCAATTTAACAAACTTCGGGAGAAATTATTGTGGCATTGTCCGCCGGAGTAAAGCTTTCTGATCGAATTAACAGCGTGTTTTGATCCGGTAAATGTCATTAGAAAGAAAGAAACAATCGCGTTTAAAGGGGGGCTCCGCGCGGACCGCGCCAAGTGGAGACGCGGCGCGCACAGCTCACAAAGGGAGCACGGAACGGCCACAGGGCACTTTTGTACGCTCACATTGCCGAGGGGTTGTACACAAAAAGGCATTATTTCATACTTGAATACGTTTAATCCAACAATTGTCTATTTTCCGCAAACATATTTTCACAGCCTTCTCGGCTCCCCTCTCCGCCGCCCGCCCGCGCCCCGCGCTGCCGAGCGCACACGGCTTCCACCTCCTCTGCCCGGCCCGACCCGGCCCGGCCCGNAAAAAAAAAAAAAGCAAAAAAATACTTTTCAAAACTGCTACAAATTAATGTAGAGTATTCCTTTGAGAAGAATAACAGCCTTTATGTTCTCTCAGTTGCCTATCCTTCTAGCTACATCACATATTTATTTCTCCTGTTTATGTCCCTTGTCTGTTGATTGTGGGTTGTATTCAGTACTGTATGTTGTTTTGTGGATAGGTGGTAGAAGCCCTTTCTGAGAGTTTAAAGCAAAGCTGAAAATAAGATAGTTACTAAATATATGTAACATATGTTGTGTGACTAAGAAAATGAACTCTCTGAAAAGGAGAGGCTAAGTTGCTTTATGGAGCAGCAAATAGATTTGAGAAGGTGAAATATTCAAGCTGCTTTGCTGCTGGGAGCCTCCTCACAACAGACGAGTGTTCCTTTGGCCTCATAGAGTTAGTTTCAATCCTGCACATGCATGTAGGAGGCTAGATTATTGTGCCTAGTTGTGCCATCTTTCTTCTTGGAGGAACAGTTCATTCCCTCAGTACAGCAGGCAGTAGGACCTGCTCTGCAGTTGTTCTGCACATGACTTCACTTTCACCATCAGAGTAACTCAGTGTTTATGACCAAGGTAGGTTACTTATTTTCCTTACATCTTTGCAAACATAGGGCTGTATGGCTGTGTAATCAATGTGAATATACAGATGCTATAATTAAAAAATATACAGGAGAGTTAGGCTAAACAGGTTATCGTGCTAAAGAAGAATGGATGGAAAGATTACCCTTGTCCCAGGCTCACTGAGAAGACTCCAAGAGGAGCAATCTCCAAAAGAGATCCTTCCCCAGTGGTAGTCAGCTCCTAAATGGGGTCTAGGAGAGGTGGAGCCAGGCTCCACCCCTTCCAGTCACACAGGTGAATTGTCTTCACCTGTGCTCCCAGGGCTGACTCAGTGCTCACCTCAGGTGGTCAATCAGAGGTTCAGGCCGTGATTCAGAGTTCCCGTACAGTGGCTCAGTTAATAAGTTGAGCACCAAGTGCCATTGAAATATGGATCACCTACCTGTTTGGTAAGGTCTCTGCTGATGCAACTCTGTCATGCCTCCTCCTCATGCAAGCAGCTCTAGCTTCAGGAGCCTCTAGAGAGCTTTGTCTACTTGCAGGAGCTAAGGATTTGGTCCAGAATATACACAAGTAGGTAAATAGCATGTTTGCTTGCTTTAATATACCGACTTCCCTGCAGACAGTAATTTGTAACCAACTATAAGCACTGGTACCCTTAAGCAACATTTAATCGATTTTCATGCATCTTGGCCATCTTTGGATGCTTTTTTGGCATTCCACAACAAAAAATATACTTCTGGTCTTGTTCTTTTTCCAAATACTTTTCCTCCTCCTCCAGACATCAAAGAGAATTTACAAAACTTACAGTAATAGAACTCTAATAAAAGTTTTTTTCTCTCTCTCTTTCTCTCTTTTTTTTTTAAAGAAATGAGAAGGTAATGTATGAATAAATAAAGCATGTGATGTAAGAAAATTATTGTTACATCCTTCTATCAGAAGATGTTTTATAGTGGAACATGCAGGACTGTGATTTCCTTAGAACTTTCCAATATACATTTGTGTTGTATGTAATGTATGTTGTTTCAGGTTCTCCAAAGGCTTGTGAAAACGTGTAATCTGTGCTTGATGAATCTCACTGATCCCTGTTAGATTTTCTCTTTTTGAGAGTGAAGTCACGTGTCATTTGTTCTGTAGGTTTTACTGTTGTTCTTTTTACAGATCCCAGTCCTGAAAACCCAGCAGTGGATTTGGTAGTAAGGCCGAATTGTTTCCATCCTATATCCTTTGACAGCAAAATTCTGCACCCCAACGTTCACTCACAGCTATCATGTCATCACTGTTGTAAGTCAGTAAAGTTGTACAGGTGGACATTTTAGTTTGAGGAAAAAATTAACAAAAAAAGATCAATCCTGTATCTTAGCCATAAAATACTGACCCTTACGGGCTGATTTCTGCGAATTCATCCTCTGGAATGGCACTAATGCAGCCTACGTGGGAAGCTATGAGGCTCTAGCAAACCCACATTTAAGCAAAGAATCAGCACACTGGACTAGGAAATGCTGAGAAAAACAAAACTGAATCCAACCGAACTGTGACAGAGATCCTATATAGGCTTGATGTGTATATAGGACCTCCTTTTGGTATCTAAAGGGGCTGTAAGAAGGAAGGGGACAGACTCTTTAGCAGGGTCTGCTGTGACAGGACAGGGGAAAATGGTTTCACTCTAACAAAGGGCAGATTTAGCTTGGACATAAGGAAGAAGTGTTTTAAATGGTGAGGCACTGGCACAGGTTGCCCAGAGAGGCGGTGGATGCCCTGTCCCTGGGGACAGCCAAGGTCAGGCTGGAGGGACTGTGAACAGCTGATGGAGCTGTAGGTGTCCCTGTTCAGTGCAGGGCAGCTGGCCAGATGGCCTTCAAGGGTTCCTTAAACTCAAATGATTCTATGATTCTGTGGTACTACTCTTCATTCGCGTGGTACCCAAAGCACATGTATGTCCAGGGGAGGAGTATGCTGGTGTGAGGGCAGTGGTCCTCCCTCTTCCCTGGATGGAGAAAGGACCCCTACCCTGTCACTGTTTGGAGCTCGACTTCATGCTTGCAATTCAAAATCGGAAGTCTCCTATTTGATGTCCTGTGCCCAAGCCTTAGCCACCCTATGCCTTTCAGAGGGCTAACCAGGGTACGCCGTTTCCTTTGAATTCAACAGAAGTGGCTTCATAGGAGCAGAGTGACTATGAACATAGAAGAGGACCCAGGTTTTAGCCTCAAAGACTTCAAGCCTCAGGCTTCAGCTTCCTAGAAGAATGCCTAAGCCTAGGGTTAGGGCAAAGGAGCCACAGGCTGCTGAGCCACTGAAGGCACTTCCTGCCATAAGCTTGGCTGAGAGGGCTTGGGTTGAGCTGCACCCTCCTCTAAACGCCTGCACCCTTCAAGAGCTGACAGTGCAGGTGTGTGTTGAGGCTCACAGCTGATCTCAGAGCCAGTGGGTGACTGAGAGTCTCCAAATAAAGGACTGCAGTGTGAGTGGGTGTAACTCGTCCCAGAGGCTCTGGGTTCAGCCCTCAGCCTCCACAATGTTCACCAAACATGTAGTGGCCGACTTGTGGATCCCATCATGCATTCCCTGTTCCCTTGCAGGATGCCCTCAGTAAGGAAGGCTTTTGTTACTATTATTACATACTCATTTCCTAGAAGAGGACTGCACTTTTAAGAACATATTAGTTATTAAAAATTAAATTGCCTTTAAACTTTTATAGCATGTCTCTGAAAGCTTCGAAATTTTTCTAGAAAGAGGATTTATTTCAGCCCAATTAACTGCATTACTGCTGCTGAGATATACTGCACGTTTCCATCACTGTCGTGTAAAGATGAATGTTACAAATGTTTCATAAATTCAACTGGATTTGGTATTCTGAGTTGGAATCTCCTAAGTAACTCCTCTTTCCTCATGTTTGATGTATGTGGTGTTGCTGTCTCTCACCTTTTTACAAGTTTTTGTTTAACCTGCCACTCTGTGCAGTGTGGCACAGGGGTAGGTATCACTGCTTTAACCTGTGTGTGTATTAAAATGCAGTTCTTTTTGCTAGAAATAAATGTGATGATGTCGGAGGGGATGAACACAGTAGGCACATCTGTGAGCTCCGCTTCTGCAGCTCCTGCTCAGCAAACACACACCTGTCAGCTGGGAGAACTTCCCACAGACCGTCTTTGCAAAGGAATTGCTGGTAGGTGTGCAGCTGCTCCAGTACTGATGAGTTCTCTCCAAATGAGGCAGCAGGGAAAGAAGCTGCTGTGGGTAGGGCGGGCTTTGCATCCAAGTGCCACAGACCCTGCGCTCTCCTGGTGTGAGCAGCATGACCCTGGTGGAATCACAGAGACACAGAATGGCAGGGGTTGGAAGGGACCACAAGAGATCACTGGGTCCAACCCCCCTGCTAAACCAGGCTCCCTGCAGTAGGTCACACAGGTAGGCATCCTCTATGCTTTAGGGGAGCAGGAGTGTGGTGGCATCCCATGGAGCAGGGACACCAGGAGTCACAGACCAACTGGAGCTGTGCTGCTGTGGGACAAGGGGTCATAGCGGTACCCAAAGTCAAATAAAAGGAACCTTGTCATCAGCTGACAAGTTATCCCCAAAGTAATCTGCCTGCTTCAACTTAGGGGCTGTGCTCTGTGGCACGGGCTCTACGTCCGAGGGTGGGAAGTGCGCATCGTGGCTGTAAGGTTAACAGGTCGTAAGGTTAACAGGTTGTAAAGTTAACCAGTATATAGAGAAGTCAGGCTAGTAAGAATAGTCAAACAGAGGAAAGGTGCTCACCGGTGTTGTAGGCTCGCAAGACTCCAGAAGGAGCTATCTCCAGGAAGAGATCCTTCCTTCGTGGAAGTCAGCCCTTAAATGGGGTCTAGGAGAGGTGGAGCCTGGCTCCACCCCTTCCAGGCACACAGGTGAATTGCTTTCACCTGTGCTCCCATGGCTGACTCAGTGCTTGCCTCAGGTGGTCAATCAGAGGTTCAGGCCATGATTCAACAGTTCCCATACAGTGGCGCTGCAGCCATGGCTGTGCACCAGGGCTGCTGCAAAGCTATGGGAAGAAGGGAGCACTCTGCTCTGTGCTATGGGTGTGCTCAGCTCACAAACCTGTTCTTCACAGTGAAGCAAGCATGGCACGGGAGTGCTTCCTGCTGGTTGTTGGCCTGTTCAGAATGTAAAGTCTGAGTGTAGAGTGGATGGATGCAAGCTGCTTGTGTGTCTCTGGGACCTAACTGGTGACGGTTTATTCCCACAATAGCTCAAATAAATCCTTGCGATAAATCAGTGAGTTGGAGATGTTTTCAGTAACACAACATTGCGGAGATGAGCGTAACCTCACCTGCTGCCCAGGTGAGCGACAGCTGCGTCAGTGTGAGGTGCAGAGCACCTGGGGCTGTGGGTGGGGGTGAGCCCAGGGGCGGTGTGGGGCCGAGGGGCGCGTGTGCGGGGCTGCGGGAGGCTTATCGCCGGGTCATTGTGCAGCCGGAGGGGTTTATCCTCCGCAGCCAAATGAAAACGGAGAGGACAAAAAAAAACATCCCGGATAGCAACATTCGAGATACAAAGACTGTCACGGGCCAGTGCGAGTTGGCAAAATTGTATGTAAATGACGGCAGTTTTGTCCGTGGTGGCCCTCTGCTAATCCCAGAGAGAAAATCTACTTAGCCGGGGAAGTTCTGTCTGATTTGGTTAACAGTGCCCGAAATGAATCTATTAATAATTTATACGTCCAGGGAAACACTGTATCTTTAATGCTACAATGCCAAAGGGGAGGGAGGGGTCACACACCCGCTCAACGCTCGGAGCACAACTCGCGCGGGGTCCCGTTCGCACGACGAGGGCACCCGGGGCTGCGGGCCGGAGCTGTTCCCGCACGGCCCTTTCCCGCTCCTCTGCGGCGGCACTTCGGACGGGAGGCACGCGCTGCGCACGGCGCGTTGCGGCGGCGAACTGTCCGTCCGTCTGCCTGTTTGCCTGCGCGCAGGGGCGCGGGCGGTTCACGGACTGCGGTCATCCCGCGGCGCGCCCGGCTCCCAGTCCCGCACCGGGACGCGGGGAGGGCCCCGTGGTGGTCGGCTCTGCACCTCCCCGGCCCGCCCCGCTCCGGGCAGAGCGCCGTGCCCCCGCCGCCTCGGGCCCCGCACCGGGCCGCGGCGTGGGTGGTGCGTGCCCAATGCGGGGTGAGGCGCCGCGCCCCGTTGCTCCGTGCCGGGGGCGGCCGAGGAAGCTCCCTCCAAGACACGCGGGGCCACGGCCGTAGCTTTCTTCCGGCGTCGTCCAGGCAGAGTCCGCGGCGCCGCGGCCCTATAGCACGGCAGGGGGGTGCTGGCCGGGCGGCAGGCCGAAGGCGCCGGGGGGCGGAGGGCCCAGCAAGCCGAGGTAGCGGCGCTCCAGGCCCTGCGCGGACGGGAGGAAGGCGGCGCGCTGCTGCCCGGGGCCGCCCAGGGCCGCGGGGGCGGGCAGGGGGCCGTAGGGCCACGGGAAGGGCTCGGCAGGGCCCGGCGGGCGCTCGGGGGGCGGCGGGAAGGCGGTGTCAGGCTCCGGCGGCGCGGCGAGGAGCGGCTCGGCGGCGAAGCGCGCCTTGGACTGCAGGAAGGCGAGGATGCGGGCGTACTTGGTGTCCTTGGTCTCCATCCGCTCCACCGTGGTCAGGTAGTGCACCAGGTTCTTCATGCACTCGTGGTAGCCGTAGTGGAAGTAGTTGGCGAACTCGGAGAGCAGCTCTGCGGGACGGGGCGCGGCGGGGCGCGGCTCTACTCAGCGGCGAGCGGGGACCGGGGCCGGGCCGCCTCGCCGCGCCCCCCGCGCCCGCACCTACCCTTCTCCCTGCCGCGGGGGAAGTCGGCCGAGTGCAGCGCCCGCAGGTACTGCACCGTCATCTCCAGGATCTCCGCCTTCTCCAGCTTGCCTGAGCCCTGCAACGCGCCGCGCCGTCAGCCCGGCCCCGCGCCGCGCCCCGTCCGTCCTGTCCCGTCCCGTCTCCTCCCGCCCCGCCCCGCCGCCCGCACCCACCTGCTTGGCCAGCGCCAGCGGTACGGTGCGGCCCAGCTCCGCCAGGCACCGGTTGATGCGGTCCCGCCGCCGCTTCTCGATCACTTTGTGGGACACGGGCGTCCTCTGCAAAACAGGCGGCGCGTCACGGACCGCGGCGGGGACCCTCGGGGCGCGCGGTGCGGGCGGCCCAGCGCTCACCCTGCGCTCCTTGAGGCCCGAGGCCATGGCAGCAGTGCGGGGCCGCGCCGCGGGGCCGCTTATAAAGCCGCCGCGCCTGGGGGGGACGGGGCCCCCACGGGCCCCTGAGCCCAGAGGATTAGGGCGAGCCGCGCCGCGCCGCGCCGGGGAATGTATGCATTAAAGATCAGGGGCGAGCGGGAACGAAGGGGCGAGGGCGAGGGAAAGAAGGGCCGGGGGGGCCTCCCGCCCGCTCCCCCCGCGTCCCCCCCC
>JACDJE010000107.1:274443-393628 GCA_016647715.1 Pavo muticus | reverse complement strand
TGCTGGAACCCGGGCCCGGTTCGGGGGCTTCGGGAGTTCGGGGGGCAGCGGGGTAGTCGCGCCTTCGGGGACGGCTCCGGGGGCGGCTCGGGGGGAGCCCCGCACGTCGCGCTGCCGGCGGCCCGCCCGGGTGCTTTGCGCTACATTCAGTGCCGTACAATGGGATTAAACGCACACCGTTATCATCCAAATTAACCAAACTCTGAATGCCAAATGGGGGGCTGGGGGGGCTGGGGGGGGGCTTCCCCTCTCCTTTTCTCCACGAGCGAGGACGGAGTTGATCCTCTTACTGTCTGTGTTAACCGCCAGCTGCGGGCACCTGCGGGGCCGCTTGTTACTCGGGGACGCTGGTTATGGCCCGGGCCGCGGGACACGGCCGCTCCGCCCCGGGACACAGCCCCGGGACACGGTTCCAGGACATTGCCCCGGGAGACGGGGCGCGGGGGCTGCAGGCGGGGTGCAGCCCTGGGCCCGCCCCGGGATGGAGCGAGGTGGCACGGGGATGGACGTGGCACGGGGATGGACGTGACTTCCCCTTTCTTGTCCCCGTGCCGGGGGCAGACGGAGCTGCCCCTGGGGCTCACTCTCTTGCTGGCGCTGCTGCTGGCAGGCGCCGTCCTCCTCCTGCATCCCGTGTCAGCCCCGGAGCTGCGTGCCCTTAGGCTGAGCTGCGGTCCTGCGACCTCGAAAGCTTTCTCTAACACGTGCCTGTAGTTTGTAGCATCTCCTTTGCTGCCTCTTTTGTGTCAGCAATAAAATTCCTAACGTAAGTGTCGTATAGCTACTGGATAGGGAATCCTATACAACAGTTTATGGACATTGATGAGAGCAGCCATCTCTGCCACATCTCTCAAAGCCGCACAGCTGACGCAGCTGTTACCATCGGACTTCCTTACCTATGGCACAGCTCAGGCTGTGCGTGCTGTGTGCTGTGCTGGGAGAGGCCCTCAGTGCTGCACAGAGACCCACAGGGTTTTCCTGACTGCAGCGGTGTGCAGAGGAGCCTGCTTGGTGCTGCCCATGTTGTTCGGGCAGAGCACACCCAGTGCTGGTGCTGTGCTGGGGGCAGGTGGGCAGCGTGTGCACAGTGTGCCTTGTGTTAGTGGCCCTGTGGGTACGTGCAAGGGCTGCTCCAAAAGTAATGCCTCCTGTTGTATGACGTTGGCCCACAAGGCCAGAGGCGGATGTTGGTGGCATGGCAGTAAAGGCTGAACCTTCCCACCAGTATTCCATTAGTTCGTTGCTGTGTGACAGATGGCAGCAGGGGACACTCTGACAGAATGGTGTCTGACATGGAAGTACGCGTGAAGCAAAGGGGTGTCACTGAATCCCTTCACGCAGAAAAAAATGGCACCCATTGACATTCATTGACATTTGATGAACGTTTCCAGAGACCTAACAGTGGGTGTGAGCACAGAGAGGTGGTGGGTGGTGCTTTTCAACAGCAGTGGCAGTGACAGTGGGTCACCTCTGCTGGTGCTAATTGTCATGAGTGCAGTATGCAGGCTCTTGTTCATTTCTGGTGAAAATTCAGAGCTAATGGTGGTGTCTGGGTTGAAAAAGAATGTTTTGTAGCTGAGAATTTGTTCTATTAAATAATGTTATTGTGCACTTTGTATCTGTTGTAGTTTCCATGGAAATAAATAGGAGGCATTACTTGTGGAGCAACCTACAGAATTTCCATGGAAATACAATGTAAATAGGAGGCATTACTTTTGGAGCAGCCCACATATAATGATAATAAAATATCTACCCCTCCATTCCAGTTGTGGGCTGCAAAATGAGAGTTTTCCCCTCAGCACAGCCCCACAGCGCAAGCTGTGCCAGGTACACTCGTGAGTGTTCTGCTTGGCAGATGGAGGAGAACCATGGATGCTGCCTGCTCAGTGCTGGGCCTACCCCATCCCACATCTTCATTAATGGTCTGATGGTGGGGCAGAGCATATGCTCGGTAAAACTGGGGGAGTGGCTGCTACGCCAGAGGGTCTTGTTGCCATCCAGAGGGACCTGGACAGACTGGAGAACTGGGATGACAGGAACTTTGTGGAGCTCCATAAAGAGAAGTGCAAAGTCCTGCACCTGGGGAGGAACCCAGATATGATAGACTGGCAGGATATCAGCTTTTGCAGAAGAGGATCTGAGTCTCAGTGGACACCAAGTTGAACACCAGCCAGTGATGTGCACTTGCCACAACGAAGGGAAACAGTATCCTTGGCTGAGTTAGGAGGTGGAGGAAGGTGATCCTTGTCCTCTGCTCAGTGCTGGGGGGATGCACCTGGAGTGCTGGGCCCAGTACAAAAGAGGCCTGGACATACCAGAAGGAATCCAGTGAAATGCCATGAAGATCATTTAGGGGCTGGAGCACATTTCCTGAAGGACAGGCTGAGGGAGCTGGGCCTGCTCAGCCCAGAGAAGAAGAGTCTGAGGGGGATCTCATAAATACCCATAAATACCTGAAGGGAGGGCGCAGAGAGGACAGAGCCAGGCTCTGTTCAGTGGGGCCCAGTGCCAGGACCAGAGGCAATGGACACAAAGTGAAGCACAGGAGGCTCCCTCTGAACATCAGGCACCGCTTCTGTGTGGGTGACAGAGCACAGAGGCTGTGGGGTCTCCTCCTGGGAGAGCTCCCGAAGGGGCCTGAGCAAACAGCTCTGGGTGTCTCTGCCCAAGCAGAATTGGGACCGAGGGGCCAGAGGGCCCTGTGCACCTCATCCATGTTGTGCTTCTGAGTTGCCTGTGTGAACATTTAACCCTGATGTAATTCCCTCCTGGTTTGGTTTGGCATGAAGGAAACATTTAAAATTTTTCAAGTTACAGATTCAGCTCTTTTACGCTACTCTGAATGGGATGTAACTCATTTAGATTCAGGACTTCTGCACCTGTGTAAAGCAGAATAAATGGGAGGAAAGTATGGCCTTTCTGTTTATTGTGCTTCACCACATGTTACATTATAACTTGACTCATTAAAGAGTCATTAACAACCATTATACTTCTGACATTGTGTAAACAATGCTAATTCAATGGGAATTCAGAGCCTAATTCCCTCTAGAGTCTTTTATAACTCCTGCGGGTGACTTTCTTTGTAGCTGAAGTGGAGTAGTGGAGCCCTGTGAGAGATGTATGAATTCTGAGTATTCTACTAATTGAGAGATGCCACAGTTCAAGAAAGCCATTATTACAACCCCTCAGTGCTTAGCCTTATCTGTGGGATAGGAATTTGATGGGCTTCCTTTCAGCACAGCAGTACCCTTTGGGCCAGCCCATGATTGCTCTTGCTTCCTGGAGGCTGAGCAGATCAGTGCTGCTCCCTGCTCCGCTGCCTTCCAAAAATGTGTCAATAAGGAGAGCTGGGAAGGACAAATGTGTCCACGAAAACCATGTATTGTGGTGTCTTTTCTTCACAGGCCTGAAAACTTCAAGGACGTCATATGCAAGTCACATATGCTGCTAAACCTTCCCCTGTATGAAAGCACAGCCCTGAGTGCAATCTGTGAGCTCTGCCCAGGGCTGCACGGCTACAAACCATGGCTATCGCTATTGCTTGAGGCACAGTTACTGTCCTGGAGGAGTGTGTTTCTGGCTGTCTCATCACTTGGATGGCTTTTGGCTCCAGCTTGATTTGTCTGCCCTTTCTGTCAGTCCATTTCTATCCACCAGAAGGCTTTGGTGAAGCTCTCTGAAGTCTGCTGCGGGTATATCCATGGGTAAGGGCCGAGCTTTGGAGGGCTTGAGGCAGAAGCACTCCAATCATGCTGCTCTGATCTGGGCAGGCTGCAGTTCTTCTCAGTCAGGGTCTGATTTGGGATTTGTTGTGTTGGGTAGGAAGAGGGTAAGGAGCTCTGTTAGACCATTCAAAGGAGGGAGTTAGGCTTGTTCAGCCTGCAGAAGAGAAGGCTCTAGGGAGACCTCACTGCAGCCTTCCAGTGCTTAAAGGGAGACTATAAACAGGAGAGACTGACTTTGTACATGGTCTGATAGTGATAGAACAAGGGAGAAGGGCTTTAAACTACTAGAGGAGTGATTTAGGTTAGATATGAGGAAGAAATTCTTTCCTCAGAGAGCAGTGAAGCACTGGCACTGCTGCCCACAGCTGTGGGTGCCCCGTCCCTGGAGGTGCCCAAGGTTGGGTGGGCCCTGGGCAGCCTGAGCTGGTGGGGGGCACCCAGCCCACGGCAGGGGTTGGGGCTGGGGTAGGGGTTTGACGTCCCTTTCGACCCAAACCATCCTGATTCTATGATTCTGGCATAGTTTTGCTGAAGCAATGATATATCTGGTCTTTATGTATATAAGGTATGAATTTCTGCAGTGTTGTAGACACATTCAAACAAACGAACGAAAAACCTTAATGTAGAGAGGATTAATGCTCGTAGCAAACAGGGAGATTCATATACAACATGCCCCAGTATATGCGCTTGGAAAGGCTGCTCAGCCTTGTGCTCGTGTTTAGCCCTCCCAGCACTGTGTGTAGAAGGCAGATTGCTTTAACCCTCTGGCACACACCGTTTCCCAAACAGCCTTCTGATGGACGAGCTGTCGCTGTCCCTTGCCCGCTCCGAGTGTGTTGGTTTGTGGTCAAGTCTGGGGAGATTAGGGGTTGGCTACTGCCCTCTAGTGATCCAGCTCATTTCACCATAGCCTGAGGTTTCTGTCTCTCTCCTATCCAGCTGCTAAAATTTACCTTTGTGTGTGATCAGAGTCATGAAATTCCATCCAGAGAGGCGATGGATGCCCCGTCCCTGGAGACAGCCAAGGTCAGGCTGGAGGGGCTCTGAGCAGCTGATGGAGCTGTAGGTGTCCCTGTATACTGCAGGGGATTGGACTACATGGCCTTTAGGGTCCTTTCCAAATCAAACAGTCCTATGATTCTATGATATTACAAATTAATGTTGAACCAGAATTCAAGAGGCCTCAGGATTTACATCAGGTGATCTGTCCTTGATGCAGGCACCAACTGGTATGTATCTAAAAGTACAGCTGTTAGAGCCTAAGCATACCATGTTGAGCATTCATATTGCCACCTAGGGTAGTTCTCTCCCAGTTATTTGCAAGAGAATAAGCATATTGATTAATTTATTGCTTATACAAAAACACCTTTGGGTCATATCTCATCACTTTGCCTTCAGAATTCAGTGGGGCAGAGGTTACAAAAGTTCTTGGCATCGGCCATGGGGCGTAGGAGGAAATCAGCAGCGGTGAAGAATAAGTGTTGTGCAACCTACAGATATTTTTGGAGGCACGTCTGAGCAATAAAACATTTGCTTTATCTGCTGATGGACTTGCTTCCTATGCAGTAAAAAATGCCCCTTTTGAAAGAGTGTTTTGGAGAGACCTTTATGGGATTAAACCTTGCAAAGGTGTGAAGGTGGCTTGCAAATTTACAGGTTTAGATTACTTACACAGGAACAGCCAGCCAGCAAATGCCTTTTTGTGAACATGAGACTATCAGACAATGGTGATTCACCATTCAGCTGAGGGAAGGGGAAGAGAGAAAACATAGGGGTGGAAAAAAGGGTGAGGGAAGGGAGAGTGTGTTTCAGAGAGCGTTGTTTCCAATTGAGCATCACATACCCCAGAATGATCTCGAATGGTCCTAAAAATAGCTTGGTACTGGAGATGGCAGTTTTTTCCTCAATCATCCTCTGAAGCAGCAAAGCCTCGAGCTGGGCTGGGCATCATGTACTGCATGATGTGGCACATGCAGGGCATGCCTGGGGTCTTCCAGCACCGTGCCGCTCTGCTCAGGGGGCTGCAATGCAAGGGTTGGTTAGGAATCTGCTATATATATCTACATTTAAGACTGTGCCCTTTTTGATGGAATAGGTGCTCTTCCAGCTGCTTGAGATGTCTCTGTTCAGTGCTCAGCTCGACAGGCAGAGCTGAGCAGCCAGAGATCCGCTGCTGAGGGGTTTTTGTTTTGCTCTGGTTCAGGGAAAAGCACGTGCACATGCAAGGTGAGACAACCTGATCTCTGAACATTCACTGGAGGGTAGTAAACAGCTGAGAGTACCTCCCACAGCACGAGAAAAGCTCTTCTAACACACGCAGACTCATTGCAGCAACACTAAGCCTAGAACAAACAGCCAATTCGAATTTTTCCACTGTTTGACCTCATTCTTAGTGTCTTTTTTCAAGCCCTGCACAGCTGCCATTCACCTGTTTTAGTGCATTGTGCAAGGAACCAGCCTCCTGGTGCCTGCAGCTGGAATCTCCTTTAATTCTGCGGGGAGGTGGGAGCACCTCCAGGGCTCTGTGACTGCCAGCAGTATTGGGTTCGTGAGTGGCCAAACAGAAGGTGTTTGACTCAGGCTGACATGTAAACACAGCTCTGGACTTTGTTCTTCATTCTGCGTGTTATATAAGTTGGTAGCCTAAATTACAAATCTAAAAAGTCAACCTTCTTCCAGGGAGCAGAGGGCGAGGGAGGCCCTTCTGGCAATGGCTTGGCATGTTGAAAGTGCAATAATGCTGACATGTGTGGTATGGAAAAACCTGGCACCGCTCATCTTTCCAGGGTATTCTCTGCTTTCTGTGCACTTTCGCAATGCTCACCTTTGTGCCTTCCTGATGATCATCTGCTTTCCTCTACCACGTTATCACTTCTGTATGCTGCAGTGGCCGAGTTACCCTGTGTCAGTGTGGGGGGTGCCTGCTCTGGGCCAGCACATTTTCGATCTTTTCTCATGTGTTAGTTCTGCATCTCCCCATGGCATCTTGCCTTTTTGTCTCAGATCTGAGCTATGTCTCTTGTTAGAGGTTCACCGAGCTTCTTAGTCCCAGCTCTTTGTCTCCCACTGGTCACAGCTCCTCTTACAGCTTCCCCTTTCTTATTGTACTCAATAACATGCTGCTCACAGGTCTCAATTTCATAGGGCACGTTACTCTTCATTCATTGGTATAACGTTTCACAGTCTGAGGTTTCATCTGCCTCAGTTAACTGGAAGTACCTCCAAAGCACTTTTGGGCTGCCTGTTACCAGATGTTAATCTGCTTTCTGACAGCCCTCCTCTTTGCAGGGGCTCCGAATGCTGAAGCGTAGGTGATATCTCCAAGATAACTCTCCTGGTTTTCTGTCCTGCTGGCAGCCAAGGCTGTGATGCAGCTCTGCATTGTGGTGTACAGTGATAGGACTGGTTTTGCAGCAGCCACCAAAACACTGTTTCCCTGCAGGAGTGCCTTGCTGTTGCTCTCTCTTCTTAGATTGGGTGGGCAGCCCCAGGAAAAAAGCAGAGGTGCAGTGTCTCTGGAGGAGCTGCGTCTGGAAGAAGCGTGGCTGGACTGATATCTTTTGGTTGGTAATGTGTGGAACTGGCAAATCATTTTGGAGAAGCTTTAGTTTAAACTCTGTACTTAGCCTTCTGCTGTTTGTTAGACACAAGTGATGTGTTTTGCAAGGATAACAGCGTTAATCTTGCATAAACTGGCACGAGGTGTGCGACTTTCCCCAGCAGGACACTTAGAGCAGGCTGTGGTTTGGGATGCGGGCTGTTGGGAGAGTGTTGGTGGCACTGAGTGGCAGTGTCTCCCAAAGGCTCTGTCTGGGTTGTGTAAGCCCTGCCTGAGCGAGTTGCCCTTCAGATCCATATGGGTCCACCTACAAAACATGATGTGTATCATTATGGCTGTGTGGGCCCTGGGCCAACAGTGAGAGGCAGGCATGGATAAGTGAGCGTGTTGAAATGTGGAGATGTGAATAGCAGTGTGCAAGAAGATGCACGTCCCCGCATGCTTCTCAGTAAACGCTGCACTTGTTGTATTCCTGAGAGACCTGACATTGTTGTGTGTTCTTTTGTGCACTGGTGTAGAATCCCCATGTGGGCACCCTGTGTGCATCATGCCATCACCGTGAAAATGGGAGTCAGCTTTGGTAACCTCCTCCCTCCTCTACCCGGTTATCTCTTGCCTCAGTTATCCTCTCCCAAATAACCTCTAATTATCTGTGCCAATGAGTACAGCGCAATCCTATTCTGTCCCCTCAGGGCACCTCAGCATTTGTGAATGGTTAACTCAGATCTCAGATAACTCACTGCATTCTTGCAGGAAGCCCAAGCCAATGACATTATTTTAACCTTTTACCTACTTAGCTTTTCCCATAACAACTACAATTCCCTCAGCCCTACGCAATCTAAGCAAAAAGCTGTCTTCCCCCCACACTGCTTGTGAGGCTGCAGATAGCACTGCTTCAGACAGCTCCATAGCTTGTGGACGGGCACAGATTGCTTCAAGAGGTGGTGTCACAACGGGATTGGCAAAGAATGATGGAGAGACAGAATAGGCCCGAGTTGCTACAGCAATCTGTTGAAATGCTGTGGAAAAAGCAGTGTTGCAAGTCAGACAGAGGTGAGACTTTGATGCCACGCTGGGAGAGTGGAGAGGACAAGGCCAGGCCCAGTGCAATATCAGCTGCTGAAGCCCCAGTGAGTGGAAAGGTCACAAAGTCTGTACTGTGCCCTCTTACCCGTATTCCTAAAGACCCAGAGGAGGGAGCACACCTTGGTCTACTTATGCCCGTTCAGTGTGATTTATGAGGCCAGGATACACATCAGATGTCTTCTGCTGAGTGCTATGTTTAAAATATGGCTTATGTTCATGCCAAGTTTCATGGACATGACCTTGTCTGCTCACAGAAAATGAGCAGGGGCTGATGAACAGCTGTAGGAAGGGCAGCTGAAATGTCTTGGCTGCTGCACACACAGGCCAGTGAGATGTGACTAAGTACCTGGGGGGTATCACACTGCAGAAATGAACTGAGCTGGGAGCTTTCTTTAGTTAACAATCTAGTCTGCGGGCAATAGGCAAGCGTAACGTGTTACTACTGCAGAATGGGCTGATGGAAAAGAGGCGCTGTTCAACTCTACAAACCAATGTCATTGCTTTGAACGCAGTAGTTGTCTCACCCAGCGCCCATGCGGGTATGTGGTTCTGGATGTTTGCAGGAACATCTCCCAGCTTTGCCCCAGCAGCTTTGGGACAGCTCGTCTGCGTTCTGGTGGAGCACCACACCACCAAGGTGTGCTCACACGTGTATGGAATGGCAAGGTGAAGGGCCACCAGATGGCACTCAGGAATCTGCAGCGGGTTCCTGACAGAGCAGGCGTCTTCTCTGCATGGCCAGCCCTGCCCCACGCTGGGGACTCCCAGAGCCCATGCAGTCCCTGGAAGCCCAGCTGGTTCCTGCATCGCCCCTCACCACCAGATCTGCACAGCTCTTCTCTGAGAGGACCATTTCTCCTTGGATAGACTGTCCTGTATTTCTCCTCCAGCAGCTTTCAGTAACACAGACTGCTGGTGGTGGGAGAACTATAGCAATGGCACCACTGATGCTAGTGGAAAAACAATGTTAAAATATGTCCATAGCACCCAAAAACCAACAGATGTACTATTCGGGCTGGGGTAGTTGTGCTAATAATATATATCTTTTTAGTTTGATGAGAATGGGGAAAAGATGGAGATATGGGTACAGTTTGGGCTTTGGGTTTTTTTGCTGAAAGAGTGATCCTAGAAATCTGCACTGGCTTGAACAAAACACACCTTTTTGCTTTCAGTCTGTTTGCAGTTGAGTTTGGTTTGAGAGCATAGTGTGAAACAAAATGGCCAACTCTTGTGTCAGAAGGAAAAAGAAAACGCTGTCATGAATGAGTGGTGAGGTGGAGGCCCAGAGCTGCTGATGTTGATGCAAGTTCGTGAGTGCTTTTACCGAGTTGCAGGAGGAACCACAGGGGTCTGAATTCTCTGTGTCTGGTTTGGAGTTAAAGCAGTAGTTGTCGAGACAAAATTATTTACAGCATGAAGCCTGTTGCCTGCAGGGAAAAATGCCATTCTGCTTACCCATCCTAAGGTACCTGAGCAGTCTTCTCCTTTCCTGCCATTTCTCCTCAGGGTTAGTAAGATAGTTGAATAAAATATACTTAGAGACAGAATAGGAAGGAGATCTCTCCTTACTTAAACCAGACAAACTATGAAATGTTTTGCCACAGGTGTTGTTTGTTATTGTTGTATACTGTATTGTTGTTATTAGTCATTGCAGCGCCTTGAAGGTCACTCTGAGACCAGGCGCTAGTCCTAGGCTGGAAGCAGGGTCAGCCCCTGTGAAGATGGGAGATTTCCTATCTGGTGATGTGGCAGGATGAATCCTTGCTACAGGATTTCTCCCAGAGATGATCATAGAGTCAGGTGGTGGGTGGCAGGGAACTACTAGGGCTGGGTTAGCTGGAGAGAATGCTTCAGAGAAGTGAGTGCTAGTGCTGTGCTAATGGGAAAGTGAAAGTGAAGCCATGAAGAAAGGGTTGAAGTGTAATCATTGCTTGCAGACCAGATCTTGCAAGGTAAGGATGTGCCCCATGAAAAACATTAGGGGTTGCCACCAGCAGTTGGCAGACAAAAAGCAAATCGTTAGCTATGGAATCAGAGAGGACACTGTTTGCAAAGGATGTCTTAAACTAACACCTTTCTTTTAAACAGAAGGGTAGAAAAAAAGGCTGCGAATGGAATGAAGCTGTAATAACATACGATTGAAAGATGGGTGGCTCCTCAAGCATACAGGGACATTGCTGTGGATGATTGTGACAAATTGAGAAGACAGAGGAAGAAAATTCTTGGATCAGAAGGCTGATGTGAAAGAGTTACGTGAAGTTCAGATAACAGCACAACAGAGAAGAGATTACATCAGGCTATGTCGGGAGGATGGAGATAGTGTGGATTGCAAGCAGGAGCAATACAGCAGAGACTACTCACCTCCATGAGTGTGTTCTCCTCCCTTTCTTGGGTTTGATCCAGGGTGAGAAGTGTGAGAAAAACTAGATACTGTACAGGATTTTCAGGTCAGGGTATATTTGTGTTTGTAAGTCTAGCTGCAGTGCTTGAAGGCAGAAACCTGAAGTGTGATTAAGCATCTCTTTCTTGTCTCGTTTTTGAATGTAGTCTTATTCTTTGAGCCAAAATGAGTTGGGTTTTGGCATCATTTGGGATCATTTTGGACTTCAACCACAAACAATGTTTGGATTCAGTTTTGACCCACATAGTTTTATGTACTCTGAAGCTTTTCCTGTTCACTTGCAACTTCTAACAAGAACACATACTTTCCTTTTGTCTCTCTGAAACCATTCTCCTATGACTTCTAGGGGAAAGAAAATCAAAGAATCACAGAATCGTTTGAGTTGGAAGAGACACTTAAAGGCCATCTGGGCCAACTCCCTGCAATGAACAGGGACACCTACAGCTCCATCAGGTGCTCAGAGCCCCTCCAGCCTGACCTTGGCTGTCTCCAGGGACAGGGCATCCACCACCTCTCTGGGCAACCTGTGCCAGTGCCTCACTGCCCTTAGTGTAAAACACTTCTTCCTTATGTCCAATCCAAATCTCCCTGCTTTTAGTGTGAAACCATTTCCCCTTGTCCTGTCACAGCAGATCCTGGTAAAGAGTCTGTCCCCTTCCTTCTTACAGCCCCCCTTTAGATTCTGAAAGGCTGCTCTCAGGTCTCCCTGGAGCCTTCTCTTCTCCAGGCTGCACAGCCCCAGGTCTCAGCCTGTCCTCGTAGGGAGGCATTCATTTTTGTGGCAGTCCTCTGGATGTGTTCCAACAGGTCCACATCTCTCCTGCACTGAGGACTCCCCATCTGGACACAGTGCTCCGGGTGAGGTCTCACAGCGCAGAACAGAGGGGCAGGATCACCTCCCTGACCTGCTGGCCAGGCTTCTGTTGACGCAGCCCAGGATATGGTTGGCTTTCTGGGCTGCGAGGGCACACTGCTGGCTCATGTCAAGATGCCATCCTCAAAATCTCCAGCTTGTACTGATAGCAGGGATTGCCATGACCCAAGTGGAGACCTTGAGGTTTTGCTGAACCTCATGAGTTTCTCCTGAGCCCACCACTCAGCCTGTCTGGGTGTCTCTGAATGGCATCTCATCTCTCAGGTGTGTCAACGCACCACACAGCTTGGTGTCGTTCGTGCTGGCACCTGTGTAGATGCCAACTTTAATATAAAACATGCCTGTGGTGACATGTAGGATGGCTCTACTTTTGAAAACACATACACTGAAATGTTGCACTCAGTTTTGGAACCAAAGTAAACAAATCAGATTACGAAGTGAATTAGAATTGGTTTTGCAAGAACATCCACATAAACCGCTCCACAAACCTACCCGACAATACAGAAAAGATGCAGAGAATGATAATGACCTAGCACTCCCTTTCCCTCCTCTTTCTCAACCTCTATTGTGATCAAATCTGACTTAATAAAATAATATCAGCTGATATATAGTAGCTCAGCTGAGCTTCTTTGTGTGAATTCTTTGGTATCGGTGCATGATGTGATGCCAGCCTAAGTATTCTTCAGTGTTTTTTTTGACGTCCATGCAGGAGAGTTGAACAGATCCACCAAATGGAACTGACTTGAAAGCTGCTTTGTCTGATGAGTTTGATTTCTTTGTGCAGACCAACTTTTGGTTTTCATGCAGCAGCGTGTCTGTTTACACCACACTATGTCAAAATGCCTTGATAGTGATAAGTACAAACACATGTAAGCATAAAAATAGTGTCACACCCTATCAACTACAAAGCCAATCAGTATATCAAGGGAAACAATCCCCTCTAAATAATGGAGTAAATAGATGTTGTTTCTGGGGCTGTAACCAGTTTATTAGAGTCAATTGCCCAATGGTGGACAGATGTGGGTAGAAAATGACGTCCTGGAGAAGAGGTCAGAAGGCTGGATGATCAGGCAGGGGGACCCTCCAGCTCACAGGTTCACAGGTTGCATGAGCAGTGAGCGTGCAAAGAGCTGAACTAGGCCCTGGTCTGCTGTTACTGGGGTCAGGGAGCTTGCTTCGGTTCAGTACCCTGAGCCTTTCCAAGGGAGCAGTGCCCGAGCTCTTCTGCCACTTCTGTAAAATTGAATATTGACCCCTCCAATGGGGAGAGCAAAGTGTATTGCTCTGCTTCATCCTCAAAGCAAGCAAAATTCAACATTGTCTAGACTGCTGAGAAGTGCTGAACACTCAGGACTGGCTATGTGCGATTGATAAACAAGTCTGTCAGAGCAAAGTCAAATCCCTTGCTGTAGTTAAGAAGGTAACAAAAGGACTTGCAATGCTGGACTTCAGCACTTTGCTTAGGGGTAGTAGTTAGAGTGCAGACTCAGACAATCTTAGTGGAACTCTGAGGAAATAAACAGTGCTTAAGGACGTTGCCTTTGGGACCATTTGTAGTGAGTGATTCCACATGTTTCTAAAGGCAGGCAAGGCATTCAGATGGAATATTTCTTTTCAGAGAATATTCAAGATCAAAAAGAGGTCACAAAGCAGTGTTCATAAACAAAACAGTCCCAGGAGGTATGCAACTTATAATAAAAGGATGTCATCCCACATAACAGAAAAGTTGTCAACAACTGGTCATCTCCTTTAGTTTAGTTCTGTTCTTGCAACAGAAGAATCCCTTGCAGCAAACAGGTTTCAGGAAAACAGGAGTGGGATTCCTGAGAGCAGGAGGTCAGGAGAAGAGGTGGTTTCCACTCACTGCTTCTGTGAACGTTAGAAGAACACACTGAAGTTCATGTTTTGGGAAGCGGTCTGTGCCTAATTTTGTCTACCATTAGCCAATCCATCCGCTGAAAAATCTGTGCTGTCCTAATTAGGAGTGGACTACAGGGTCTCCTTACCCTTTCCACTCACTAATCAAGGATGAATGGCAGAAGAATTTGAAAAACGTTAGCAGCCCCATGATTGCAAATTACCACCCAGCTCATCAGTGGTTATTTGTCATATAAATTCATTTAGAGACTTGTAAGGAGCAACTGCAAAGATGCTCAGACACCTGCCTTTCTCGGCCCTCCCACTGCATGCTGAATGTTGTCCATGTACAAGGGCAATTAGTTGCCTTTCCAAGAACTAGAAGATAAAGAAGACTAAGGGAGAGCAATCAAGGTCATTAATCCTCAATAATACGATAAATATTTATTCAGATCAGTCTTTAAGGCTCTGCACAGTGTAGCCCACCAATGTGTAAGTACCTCCATGTTATTGTAACCATTATATGCATATTAAAATACTGCTTACAATTAAAAGCCCATCTGAAAAAGTGATGTTGACCCTGATAAATACAGGAGAGAAGCAAGAACTGTTGTAAGAGCTAGGCGTCTTCTCTTTAGCCAACTGATACTATTGGAAAAAGAAGTTAAGCTCTCTGACACATATGCCCTTTACACAAGCAGCAAACCTCAGGCTAATTGCAGCCCAGAAACTATTGCTCTGAGCTAACTTAACCGGAGTTATAAATTAACCTTTTATTTAAAACAGACTGTAGGACACAGAAAGCTGTTAACAAAGGAAGAAATGATAATGTCATGAGTTCATCTTGAGTAGAAGGGATCAGATGGACATCACCTGGGACAGCAGATGGCAAAATGATGGGCTGTGAAAGCATTGCCTCTCTGATTCTGGAATATCTAGTAGCTATTGGAGTACTTAAGTTTAATTCATGCATTCATTTCTGAAGGTCTGTGGTAGGCCTTTTTATAAAGTCAGGATTGAGTAGTAAGACATGGGTGAGTTATCCTGCAAAATCTTCTTTTTGCCAGTGATTGTGTATTTCTGTATTGTTTTGATGGGATATTTCTGTACATTTTGGTTGAGCTCTATGAGTTGGCGGCTGTTTGGGTTTGTGCGTATAACCTGTAGGATGATGAAGTATATTATAGGATGTATGTTCATAGAATCAATTGATTCTGATTAATGCGTAGTGAGGAAGAGCTTTCGGAGGCAAAACATGTAGCCAAATGCAAAGTCTGCTGAAAGACTAAGAGTTTCTTCAAAGCTTGTATGATGTTCTTCACAAGATGAAGCCTGGGCAGGAGGGCAAGGAGCCACCGCAGCAGTAACCTGTTGTAACCCCTGAAAGCAACGTGACGTGGCAAAGCTCTTACAGCAGCCCTCTGATGCAAGGTAGTTTTAATTCAATAGCAGGAGCTGTGAAACTGGATTTATTGCATTGTGAAACCAGTCTCATATCCAGGGTGGTGACAGGCTGCTCTTGTGAAAACCTCTTGAGCAGATTGTATGGGAGCAAAGATGGGAGTAGCAGGTGCTCTGGTGGGTGCTGGGCCTCCTCTGCATGGCATCAAGCCCATGGGAGGGATGGAGGGCACCCCTTGGTGTCACAGGTGAGGGCAGCTGGCCTGATGCTCTGCCCCAGGTGATGCTCCCCAGCTGTGACTGGAATACTTCACTGCCAGCAGCAGCTGTGGAAAGTGCCCTGCAGTAGTGCTTGGTGGCTGCAAGTGAGGACAGCTCTATGTGACATCTGCATTTTAAATACCTATCTGTGCTGTAGGTTGTGCAGAAAGCATGGGGTGAGGTGAGAGGCTGTGGTGTCTGAGGTGTAATTGTACACCAAAGCTGCGGTATGGGAAGAGGGAGGAAAAAATGAGCAGAGCCTCTTCAGAGCACTTTTGGGAACCAGGAGGTTTGTGCTGGAAGGTGCATCTCCTATTGGCAGATAATTGATTGCAGCGGGCAGGCACCTCTATGGCCTGCAGTGCGTGGATGAAGCATCTATGCCTCACTCAAATGGCAAACCAGCAATGTAATGTTGAATGAAAGGTTGCAGGGCTGGTTGGAATCAATTCTACAAGCATGCAGGAGGCACAGCGCATGCATGGTGCTCCTGGTGCACTTGTATGCATGGGCACGCCTGGCTGGGACAGAGCTGGAGTGAGGGGCAGGAGGGGCCGCTTGATTGGATGTGAATAATGGGCTTGATTTCCAAGCTTTTCATCATGAAACCTCGTCCCGTCTGAAAACCTTTCCGTTCTTCCTGTCTAAAAGCAGATTTCATGGCAAAACAATTCCAAGACTTTGGCTGTCATCCAAACGTACTTGGAGCTGTAGTATTCCAGCTGATCAGCAGGCTCCTTTAATTTTTCTGTCACGCAGCCAAGATCTGGCTGCATAAAGATAATCCCCAGTCCTGCTTCACCATCTGAGACGACTTTTCCTTAGGAGCAGCACTGTATGAAGAAGACTGCTTGGCCTTGGTAAGTCTGGGCCTTCTGTAGAGTGCCAATGGAGAGTACAGAAATGTCGCTCTGAATTTAATATATATCATTGTTTTACCAATGGACAGAGTCAGCACAAAGGTCATAGACACCAAGTTAAAGAAGTGTATTTATCTTTACTTACATTTAAAGCAGTGAGATAATAAGTGAAATGATATAGCAAGACTAAAATAGAACAAGGCAATGCACTTAACCATTACTACATAAGATTAACTACAGTGATTAAGAAAGATGCATCACCAATTGCCCAAATACTTTACCATCATCCAGATCCACGGTCGCTGGGGAGCCCCGATTGCAGCAAGGATTTGGAGACCCTTTCCTGGCAATTGTGAGGTCCTATGCAGTGTGTCCACTTGTAGGTGAGGTCTCCACCTTCTCTACGAGAGGGTCCAGCTTTTATATTGTTGAATAAATAAGCTTACATGACAGTTAGGTGGAAACATCTGGTTTCATTCCCACTCTTTGGATTCCACCTCAAACTTGGCCAGGGCTCAAGGAGGAACCAAGGAAGTTCGTGTACTAGTAGACCTTACACTACGCTTCTAAACAAGGAAAGGTTAATACATTCTCATAACGCGTTATCTAAGCTATGTCTCTTGCTAATTAGACGTTTTGTCCAAGGTACATATTTCACCAATGATCATACATATTTTGCTAATGATTGGATGTTGATGACATATAATGCTTTGTTGTGAGGTTCATCTAGAGGTCAACTTTGGTTCAAGGCCTACTGTTCAGGCCTTAGTACTTCAATCTCTCTATATAGGTACATATACGTGACAATATGTATTATGCATATCATATGTGACCATCTATATTTATATATTTACTTATGTATGCGTATATATATGACTTAATAGGAGTGTTGCAAACTGAACTGCAGCCACTTCACTTTTTGGTCTAGTCTATATGTATCTTGGATCCATTTGCTGAGTAAGGGCACAATCCAGAAACCCTAATTCATAAAAATAATCTGACTGCAGGCAACAGATTTTACTTCTTATAAGGGATATTGTCTGCAAGAGCAAGGTTCACATACTCTGAAATTATAGAGAAACTGAACCAGAAGTTGAGGTCTATCACAGCAAATTGGTTGGATGGTAATTTATTAATGTACTAGCCCGTGCATTTTGAATTTGTTTGGGTCTTCTTAATGTGTCTTTGTCTGCATCCAAAATTCCCCTGGGCTAAATCACAACCTGTGTTAGAATCCTAGAATTATTGCACACTTGCACCCATGCCTCCCGATGAATAGTACCAACGTGACCTTTATTGGTGACCTTCGGAAGATACAGCTTTTTATTTTCCCTCTCTCTTTCTTTTTTCCCATCTGGCATGATTTGGTCACATTCAAAAATGGGTTTCTGGTTTTCCGATGACAGGTACGTGCCTGCAGCAGCAGGCATTGTTGCAGGGACAATAGGATTCTGGGAAAAATGTGGAAGAGTCTGCCCTTAGATTTGAGATGTACCTGAAAAGGGCTGGGGGAGGGCAGGCAGGAAAGAGGAAGAGGAAGTCAAATGCAGCCCTGCAGGATGTAAAGCAAATGTAAGTAAATGTAAACTTGGTTTGTGCATACAGTGTTGCTTCCTGACCTGATTTGCTCACAGGCAGAATAGGAGTCATGTTCATTTTGAACAGAAATATTACTTTCTTTTTTAAAGAAACCAACACAGAGACAAGGAACATAGTGAACTGAAAGTCTGTGTTCATCAGAAGACAGTAAACATTCATCCACGTTACTAATAAGGCAAGTGTGGACAGTCCCTTGCATTCAGCGGCGGTCACAAAAATCTGCAAAGTGACAGCACATGCTGAAAGTAAGTGCAGAATTTCATGGAGGACAAAACCTGAATGTCACCACTGGACCTGCAGGCCAGGCCCAGGTTTGTGCTCATCAGTGCGAAGGCAGAACCATCCCCAGAGCTCCATGCTGTTACCTGAGGGTTTGTAGGCGCCAGGGGCAGTCCCAGTATGTTCTCATTATCCCGAATTCCAACACTAGCATCTCATCATTCAGGTGTCCTTAACTGCAGGGAGGTTTTCTCTATTTATGCAGTGTATATGACACTTCTAACGACAGCTTGTGTTATCACAGTGGCGAGGAGCCCCCGACTGCAGATAGGGATCTTCTTCTGCAAACAGAGAGCAGAACAGGCAGTCCCTTCCAGATGAACTCTGACCTAATTCAGGCTAATCCTGGGAAGGGTGAGTGCTGCTGAAAGCTGCTGGGGAGCCTCAAGAGAAGAGCTTTGTTAGGGTTTGACACAAGGCAAAGCACAGCCATGCCTCAGCTCGTGCTGATGAGATGAGCCACTGGACATGCAGCCTCAGCCTCATTCCTTCACATGCCTGGTTATGTGTTCATTTGCTACTGGAGAAACATCACATAAAACGTCAGCTTCATCACATCATTCAGTGGAAAGAAACCCAAAATCCTCAGCTCGCAATCTCCTGTCCTTCCATTTATTTTTGCCTGAACATGGGTATTGTAGACCTTTTTCTTCGACAACAATCTTTGTGATTTTGGAATTAAGAGGTCTTAATGCTGAAGTGTTGGTAAATAGGGAAAGCACAGGGGTCAAGCTGATGATTTTGCTGTGTGCTTGAATGTGAGACCTGCTGGCCTTGGTGTGTCTGCAGTGCTGGCAGGGCCATGGTGTCACCACACAAACTGCAAGGATGTGTACAAGAAGAGAAATACTGCGTTTGTCCAACTGGGAGCAACAACAGAGTAAAAGAAGTTGTTGCTCCATTTGCAGCAGGAAAACTAGGTTTTGTGTAGACTACTGTTGCGTTAATAATCTCAGATATCACACACATTTTATACAGTAATAAAGGTCAAAACTGACAACTGCGAAGTAAACTAGAGTACTGACACTTTGAATCACTTTTATATCATTTCTTTGTGTTCTTTAATGTAGTAATGGGTTAATAAAGTTTTCCAGGCACACACTTACCAGTCTAGGCATGACATGGCTCCTTCTTTTTGGGGTTGAATTAAGTTATACCAGGATTTTGAGTGTCATGATATTGACACCGAGGACTCGTAGTAAATCCTATAATTGATATGGGATTGTGTCGTTGGCCACCTTTCCCTGAATTGCATCACAGAAGTTTTGCAATAAAGATCCAAACTATTGAATTTGAAATACAAGTAAAAGATCCCGTTTTTTCAGGCTTATTCTCTGGTGCCAGAGTAATAGAAAACAGATACATACATTTATCCCGCTGCTTCTCATTGAAGCAGCGAGTCTTAGCGGCAAACACAGAGGTGTAACTGTATCTGGGTTTTGTTCATATCTTCACCATTCACTTACAGTACAGGCAGATCCACGCTCTTCTCTTTGCCCTTCTTTCTCAATCTGCAAAATGCCCATAACGCAGCTCTGGGATCTGAGATTTGGGCAATGCTGATGGGCTCAGTCCCATGGTGGTTTCAGGAACCCGGGGGAGTCAGCATTACTGTGACTTAGTTGGGAGCAGTCCTGGCTGTGGCTGTGTGTGTCAGCAAAAAGATGACCTCGGGAGGGTAAGTCTGAAATGGTGACTTTTCTACTAGTGACAATAACGCAGTGAAATAGCAGCAAAGATCTGCACTGTTACGGAAGCAGTGCTCTTGATGTAATCAAAGATGTACGTGCCTTTGGGCTGTTCCTGCAGAAGCCGCGGGGCTGAAAGGAAATTAGGAAATGTGGTTGTGAAAGAATAAAAACGTTGAGAAGAGTGCTAGGAACTGATTACCCCCCTGTCTACAGGAAAACAAGAAGTGACTGTCTTCTCCAGAGACGTGAAATAGAGTATGACTGACTTCAAAGGGAGCAGTGGCAAGGCCGGCTTGCAGCCCCACCATCTCCTTGGGCAGGCGCAGGCTGCAGAAAGGCCACAAGAATCTGCACCAGTCTCATGCTGGCGGGGCTGGCGTGACCCCAGTTGCTCCCTCAGGGGAGGTGGGGCTCAGTGAGAACTGATACATACAGCAAGGAGTAAAATCATAGTTGAAAATTGTCTTCTTTCAGATGTAAATGACCACTCACTACCCTTAGAAGGAAGTTTCCTAATACGTCAGAAGCAAGTGTGGATCCAGGGTATGGGACAGCTTCCCTTTCTCTGTTACTACATCCATCCCATGCATGACAGGCTGGTGACCCGTTGCACCATGTGGTGCCAGCTCCGCCTTGTCTGGGCAGCCACTGCGGGTCTGTGTGCAGGAGCACTGAGCCCATGTCCTTCTTTTTCAGGTGTGTCCCCACTTTTCCCCTTACTGCTGTGCACAATGGGCCTCTGCTTCTTGCTGTCTCCGTATTTCTCTGATGGGAGTGAAAGCTTTCTCTCTCATGTGTAACTTAGCTGAGCTTACTGAGGGCTTCAAGGCTGGTTTGGCCTCAGTTCTACTGTGGCATGGGGTGCTGCAGCCACATCTTGCAGCCATGCCTCACCCCGAGGCTCTCTGAAGCACATTCCCAGGTCTGCTGTCCATAGGCCCCACACCTGTGTGTGTGGATGTGAGTGGAGAACAATACAGATGAAGCTTTAAAAATCATAGAATCACAGAATCACTTGAATTTAAGAGACCCTAAAAGCCATCTGGTCCACCTGCCCTGCAATGAACACCTACAGCTCCATGACGTGCTCCAAGCCTAGCTGGGAGTGTACAGAGCTGAGTCTGAGGAAGGACCTGATGTACTGCGATGGCTGGACAGACAGCTGATCAGACTGTGTCAGAAATTTGGACAATACAGCAAAGACGATCCCAACTCCTTCAGATTGTCGGAATCATTTTCTTTGTATCTCCAGCCTGACCTCGGCTGTCTCCAGGAACAGGGCTAACATTTTGTTGATTGATAACTGATGTGTAACACTGTCAGAATATCCCCTATCCGCCATAAGGTGTCAGGGGCCATCTGTCCTCAGATCTTACCTGGCATGATATTACTCAATGCTGTCTCACCAGGGGTTTATTACTGCTGGCTGTAAAACACTTGGATGATAAAAGACTCCAGGCATGTGAGACACAGATACCAGCAACAGAATTCATCAGTCACCTAGATGCTTAGCATTGGGTATTTCCTAATGAACACGGAAATGCATTTCCTGCAAAATGGAAGCATAACTGGTTAAAGGAGTGAAAAATAAGGAAGCTTACCAGCAAACCTCATGCATCCAGGCATTGTCCAGTCAGTGTTGTTTAATGGAAGTTGATGCCGGTTTTGGATGCGCCGGTTGAACCTGGCCCTTCACAAAAAGATTTGAGGAGCACAGGACAGCAAAATGTAAATTTCCAAGTGAGCCAATGCTAGAGCATTTCAGAAAAATAACGCTCAGTCATTTGGACTAGCAGCAGGGGATGTGTGCGAGCAGCGTGGCATGCCTGTGCATGTAAGAAGTTTTCAGAAATGAGGTTGATGTGCAAGTGAGGTGGAGAACAGTAGGGAAGAGCAGCCTGTTAACTGCAAAGAGACACTGTGATCCCGTATGTCTTTGGAGGCCTGGGGGCAACTGAACTTTGCTTTGGGCTCAACTCATTAGGGAGAAGAGGGGATTGCTGGAAATAACTGCTGTTGATTGTAATCTCTTTCAGAACTTGAAGATTAAAACAGAAGTTTAGCCTGTGTTCTCATAAAAATGCTTGCAAGCCTAAGGAGAAAACTGTGTTCTTTTTTGAAGGAACCAGGGAGGAGCACTGATATGCACTGTTGGGCATTTGGCTGGGCCTGGAGGCTTTGCAAGGTATGGGACGCTGCAGGGCTGGACAACGTGAAAAGAGTACCCTGGAGCTGGATACACCTCTGCTTTTATCTTCATGCAGAATGGTACGAACAGCAGTTACCACCTTCCTGTCTGAATGGCAACAAATGATAGTGAGCAGGTGAACGCAGCGCTGCTGGCTTGGAACGTGAAGCAAAGGCACACTTTCAGCTGCGCTTCACTTGCAGGTAACTCAGGTTTGGATCTGCTACACTGGCTGCAGCATCAGTCAGCAGTGGTGTCTGGAGAGCTGCATCCTGCCGCGGCACAGTGACACACATGGGGACTGGAGGCTGAACCATGCTGCCTCTCCAGCTCCTAGTGACCACTGGAGCGAGCTGCGGCTGCTGTGCTCCTCAGGTTGTGCTTGTTCTGTGCAATGAGGCCAGATAATCGGCTATTCAGAGCCATCTGGACTGGTCTGTCTATTTAAGTGGAGTGTCGGCTCTGGACTGAGCTCATCAATTGCCTAATGGTCTTGTGCCTCTGATAGCACCAGCTCAGAGATGGCTCTGTAGCACTTAACTCACATGGGAGTTTTCACTCCCCTTACACCTATGGGTCTTGTGTTTTAATACATCATGTCAGGACGCGTACGAGCTGCCTGCAGGCCTGGACAGCCTGATGGAAAGTTTCTGGGCAGCTCCCTTGGGTTGGGGTTTTGTACCTAAGGCTCGGGATGGAGGCCTTTCATGAGGATGATGACTTTCCTAGCCTCCAGAAGGCCATTGGTTTTCCCTCCTTCTCACCTTGCTTAAAGAGGAGCTACACTGGAGAGCTGTAGTCCCTGAATTCACCTTCCCTGGCTGGCAGCCATGAGGTTATTCAGCAGCGCTGATGTCAGCTCTGTGCTGTTATTGGTTACTCCCTACAGAAGCCTCCATTAAAAGCTATTTTAAACACTGCCTCTTTCAGCGCGGCCCACAATTTACCAATGTACTACAGAAAATGTACAGCCCCGATAATTTCTAATGACACAGAGTGAACATTATTTTCCAGACTGGCCCATTGTCCTGTTATGGGAGATGTGGAATGACCATTTTGGGGTGGCCATGTGACACGTGGCTGTGGTGTGACATTAGTGTGCAGGGTGCCAGTGCACAGAGCCCTACAAAAACAGGATAGTAAGTAATGATTAAGTCATTAACAAATTTTCATCAAGTAATATATTTGCCCTGCCGAGGTCTTCCTATCCACAATCCAAAGTTTTGCTGCTCCCGTTGATGTTGCTGGGAAAGCATTTTGTTATCATAATGACAAATAGCCCAAAGAAGTTTAGAATAGATATACCTGTAGGTGCCTAGTGCTTCAGTTATGATGTTAGAGCACTGATAAGGTGGGTTGTCACTATGTACTGTGCTTATTTGTGGGCCTGCTCAGACAGGGCATGATGTTGCCAACTGCACGCTTTTACGTCGTGCAGAGACCTTTTGATTAAACATTACTCCTTAATCTTTCTGAATTTCATGTACACTATGTACTTTGAGGTGATGTCCATATAAACAAGAATATTCCCCTCTTTTTTTATCATTTGACAGACGTGGGTATTGATTTAACATTTTTTTCTTTCCACTCAACCCAAGTATTCTTGTCACTTGTGAAATTATTACCAACTTTAATGTTATGAAATAGACAGTTTCCTAAATAAATCTCCTTCAAATGCACACACACAAATGAGCAAAACAGATAAAGGAACATGATGGTCTGCAAACTGGAGTCATGCTGAAAATGAAACTTTCATAACAGTCCTGGGGCAGAGCATTTGAGTGAAAAACATATTTCTAACACTTGCAACAGCAAAGAGAATTGCTAATCCTGACTAATCTACCCAAGCAAGTGCTTTTCTATGACTTGTAGGACTGAAATAAAATCCCATTTGTTTGCTTGCTTTGGAAAAGAATCAATGTTTCCGCGTGGAAGGAAGCTGGACAGAAATTTAACTGCGGGGGAAGAAAGGGGAATTTAACAGAGCTGCAAATCCCCTAGTTCTCCCCACTGACCACATCTTCTCACTCTTGGCCCTTTCCACTTCCCAGAAAAACCCCTAAATCCTAATAAGAGGTTTTATTAAAAAAAAAAAAAAAGCAACTTACCCTAACTCGGAGGCTAGAACAGTTTTGTAGTTACTGGAAGAATGAGCAAACATACATAGAGTTAGTGAGGGTGTCTAAAGGAAAGAAGAATGAACTCTTTTTTTTATTAGCGATTTAAGTTTGGCTTTGGTGTTGCTGTTTCAAAGAGGAAGTGTTAAACAAATTGGAGACAGTCGTTTTGTTTGCCAAACCTTGCTGTGTTGAAAGCCATGGAAATCTTGTCTTGGGTTTCAGTGGAAGTAGGGCTGGGAATTTCAGGATAACTGAAGTGCTAGGCAACAAAATTTAGTTCATTCTACAAGTTTCCTTATTATGCACCGTTTCTGCTGGAGTCCATTGTGGCACTCATTGCAGTTGCTGGAAATCCTTCCTTTGGCTTTGGCTGGTGATAGTCTGGAGAGGTCTGACTGGAAAAGGCCCATTAAAGAAATGGTGGGTGTGTGTCTCAGACACCAGATAGAAAGGAAAACAGGTATTCCTTATAGCTGATACGTCATGGCTTCCACATACTATGGCTGAAATCCTGGCTTTACATCATTTTGGTTTAATATGCGAGGAACACCATGTTATATGTACTCTATTCCTGGGAAAACTCAGTAACAATTCTTTCTTGAAAAACTGTTTTTGTCATGAAGAGTGTGGATACTTGAAGTCTTTAAAGTGTCAGGGAAACTTTGGTCATACCCATTCACACAGGTACTCTAAAATTCTGTGGGAATCTTTCATGGATGAGGAAGGGAATTTTTCACTACCTGGAGAACTTGTGTTTTAAGACATATACGTTCTTAAGTTCTAGGCGTGTTTAAAATCTGATTGTACAAAGGACACAAAGGACACATACAACTACAAGCATGGAAAAGGAGTGCCACCTTACTGCAGATAAAAACCCCAATAGACCAGCAAACAGCAATAGAGGAAATACACTGCACCCACTCTGAATGATTTATATCATAATGTAGACTGTTGAAGCCAGGGGAGAGATTTTCATCATCTCCAGGAGAAGCTGAATGAGGCTACTAACTAGCACCAGTATTCATGCGTGTTATCATACTTAAAATTGAGTTCTTTCTAGTTGGTATAGTGAAAATAAGGGGACTATTACTGTGTGTGGCCTAGGTTGGACTTGTTGAAAAATGCTGAAGATGGTCTCTGCATTTTTATTCCATCTTTGTGTTTCCATTTCACAATTCTTATCAAATTAACCTGTCAGAAATGCCCTTGTGGTAGCAACCCTTTGCTGCAGTAGGTGATGACAAATTGCGGGAAACATCTGTTGCCGTGTTTTGGCTGGGTGGAATTTCCTGAAGGTTAGGAAGGTGAAGTTTTTCCTTCACGTTCTCAATAGGCTGTCAGGCACTGACAGATTTCTGTGGCATTCTCCACAAGAGCAGAGTGGGAGGAAAAACTCTTTCAGCATGGGGCAAACCCATACCCAACACTGCTTTCTGGGAATGTGATAAAGGCCTTTTCATCCCTGTGAGAGCCAGACCTTTTTTGATGTCATGTGCTGGAGGAGAAGCAGTAGGATGCAGAGCCGATCTCCGCAGCGGAGATGTGCTGAATGAACAGTTGGGAAGTTTGGGGTTGGCTGGAAGGCATGCTGGCATCTGACCAACACATGCTGTGGCTTTTGTAAAAAGAGCAGTGCACGTATTTAACCTCGTAGGTGTGCAGTGTGTAGAGTAAGCACAAAAACACTCAATCAAAAACTTCCCTGCCTGTGCTTACTAGATAATTTTCAGGTCATCGCAACTCAGTCAAGGCAAGATGATTTCTGCTGTATTCTTCAACGATTTGTGCCAAATCATATATTTCAACCCTTAGCAATTTCAGCTGCAAGTCTATTTTAATCTTGCTTGCTTTTTTTTTTTTTTTCCCTAATGTACACAGCACCGCACACTAGTGCCCCTGGGTCCTTACATTCCATGGTCGCTTCAGGCAAACAAAAGCTAAACAAAATCTGCCCCAAATGTGTGCTTTTTGAAGTTCTGTCAGCAAATCCTCATCCAATGGGAACTGCGAGTCCAAGTAGTGCAGTGCTGGCTGGCGGCCACCTAGGTGAGATGGGAATGTGAATGGGGCATTACACTCACTGGCCACCAATGTGACCGGCAGGTGTACTCCTCCATGACCTTGGGGCGAGCATTGCCACCTCTTGCCTTTTATACACAAAAGCAGCTTGTGCCAGCGAGGGAGAGCCAGCTCCAGCCTCTCTGTAGAGCAGCAGACAGAGCCCAGTGACAAAGCAGTCCCGTTTGGAGTGTGAGAAATGCCTGCGGCTGGCACAAGAGCCCTGTTTGTCACCTTCTGTCATTGCCCCTACCAGCTCTTGTCTGCTGGCCTTGCCAGTGCTTCCTCAAGGTGTCTGCATCTAGAAGTAGTTACCCTGAGCACAAACCACAGGCAATGCTGGTGGCTCTCTGTAAGTGTTAATCTGAGAATGTGCGTGCTCCTTTCACCCACCCCACTGATTTAATGATTTCTTAGCTCCTAAGTCTGTTTCTTTCTTCAGCCAGGGAGAATATATATATGTTGCCATGCCTCCTTTGCCTTTTTGGGGAAAAAAGAGTTTTCTAAATAGTCACTCAGCTTCTGCAGTGCCTTTATTATATAGCAAAATTTAGGCTGGTCATGTGTTTTCAATACAGTTTTATTGTGAACATCTGGGATTTGCTAGCCAGCTCTAATAACTCTGGTTCTATTTCATTAATCAATGCCTAGGAGCTGGAAAAAGGCGAGGACCATCATCCTTGTTGATTCTTTCAAAAAAAAGCAGAAGTCAAGCATCATAAAAACAATGAAAAAACCAGTGCTGAACATTGCAGAACTGTGTCTTTTGTTTTTCTTTTTGTTAAAAGAGGACTGGTACTTTTTGCAAATACTGAACATTTTGTGCCTGGTAATCCTGCTGGGCCAGATACATGACAAATTGGCTCTTGGGTCTTGCAGTGCACATTAAATTCTGTAGTAAAAGAAACTGGATAAGAAAGAGATACCCAAATAGATGATGAACTGTAAGTCTTGCTCTTGAACAAGTGGTAGAGCAGGTTCCTTCCTATTTCCTTCAGAAAAGGCTTTTCAGCCTCACTGAGAGATACACGATTAGGTATGTTTAATGTTGAGGGAGAACATGGAATCTTCCATTTAGTCATATAGAATGTGTGTTTTCACACAGAGGTTAAATGACCTTGAAATAAGATCTGCCACTGTTAGCAGAAAATATAAGGAAAGAACTTATTTTAGACACAGGCCAATTTAGGTTTCTTTGTCTCTAGCAGAGTTTGTTGCTACCAGATATTTCCAGACAGTGATTTTAGAAAATCAGGTCTCTTAGGTACCAATATGTAGGTGTGCACACTGTTATGTAGAAAATAAAAAAGCTAAACACTTCAAATAATCATGTTTTATAACAGTAAGCAGTTTGTTACTTGAAATGTTTCTAAAGCATTCCCCCAGGCCCATCTCTATGTAAGACAAAGGAACCTCCTTAACAGGATGCATAGTAAAAGGGATCAACAAAGAGGTATCAAAAGCATTCTGCACACTTACGTTTAGGACCCTCCAGTCCAAATGATCACCTGAGTTCGCACGTTTGTACTTTCTGAAACTCTGAGGTCTCTGAGGTGAGTAGCTGGGGATGTGAGTGTTGTAAGCAAGTCATCAGGATGGGATGGGGAGGCACCAGGTCGGAAGCGACAGCTTGACCTGCCTGTGCTGTTCAGGAGCAGGATAGGGAAACTCCATTTCTAAGAATGGCATGGCTTCTCATTTCTAATGCTTGGATCCATGCATGATGCCAGGCTGCATGCTGTCCAGTGCTCATTGGCAGGGAAGCTGTGTTGGTACAGTACCCAGTCATTTTCTGCTTATTAACAATATTCTACAAGAGAGAGGTATATTTAACCTGTTTTTCATGTCCATTTCCTATAGAAGGGAGCTTGGATGGGAAGGTTTGTTATTCAAAAGCCAGACCTATTTGTCTTACCACGCAGCATACCTAGGTGAATCACACCACCGCAGAGGGAGGGTGGAATTGTACAGGTAATTTATGATGAAGAGCCTTGGCAAGATGCTGTTTTAATCCCCAGATTGGCTTTTATCCCAAGTGAAGATGTAGTTTACTTACGCGCCTTGTTGTCAAATACTTTCATGGTTTGAACGTCGGCCATCCTGATCTTATCCATGTCTACAAACCCTTTATTAAAAATACTCCCAAGGCTCACCTTCCCCACCACACTGACCTGCACACTAGCTCTCCCCCTCACCCTTTCTCAGCACAAACTTGCAGCAGAGTGTGAAGGGCACTATGCCACAATCACTATATGCAAGTTATTGCTCCCCATCAATTCTTCTCATAGCCCCCTTTCGGAACCTGTAGGTGCTAGCATGGAGTCAGAGGGGTCTGAATGAGCCCATGCAGTGCAGTGCTGCGCTGGTAGATCTGGGGAGGGAGCACACCCTCTAGAAGCAGACGTTCCTTGCACACTCCTGGGGCTGAATTTGCACTTGTGCACCAGCGCTCCTTGCAGCAGTTAGGAGAGTTGTGAGTATTTGAAGAATGTGAAAACACGCTGTGTGCTTGGAGCTCATTTCTAGCGGGGACTTTCAATATACCGTAGTCTTGCACTGTTTTGGGCACGGCTGCTCTTTTTCGTGTTCAACATATTCTGGTGAGCTGCACCATGTACCAAATAAAACAATGCGATCTTTTTGTCAGCCAGAAAGGACTGTGCTCAGGACATATTCCTGAGACAGTCTTTTATTTATTTTTGGATGGAGACTTCACTTCCCAGCTGGAGTTTAAGCATAAATAAATATTTAACTTCTGAGCTTTCTTGCTCAGTTTATCTTTGTGTAATATTTCACTTAATATTCAGACTGTGTTATGATCAGTTTATGCATTTCTGTAATGTGGCTTTACATGTCGTAGCTTCTCTGCTCAAGTAGATTTTAGAAGTAAAGAATGCAACCTTTTCTCTCTTTTGTGTGGTGCCTTCAACCCTCAAAGAGACATACAGGGGAATGGTCATTGGGAAAATATTTTATAGGAGGAAAAGTTAACAGAAGGGCACGTCTGGCTTGTTTGTATTACGCTGCCATAAACGAGCAGCAGAACATCCTTATGCTTGTGGTTTCATTTGAACGGCTCAAATCTGAAAAGCTTTCTGTTGATTGTTCATATGAAGGAAGCAGTAAACTTGGGATTAGGTATAGCCTGGGAGAGGAAGGGGGGGAAAATGCAGCATGTGAAGCAAATGAACCAGCTTTAGCACAGTTGAATCTGCTGCTGGTTTATGTTTGGTTTTTCCAGATCTGTGTTTTTACCTCGGTACCTTATCACGTGAAGAAATAGCATTGTTGTTAGCCTGACGTAAGCAAGCTGAAAGAGCTGTGGCCAGGGTGTCTGCTTTTTACTTGGCAGGGTGCCATTCCCCAAGAGCTCGCTATCTCCTTCCCGTTCTGGGGGTTCACACTGGGCTCTGGAGGGGTCCTGCATTCTGAGGGAGAGCCAGGCAGGGACTCTGCTAAACAAAGACAAAAACAGAAAGTGGAAGGAATAGTAGGAACAGCTGGAAAATCCTTTATATGTTTGAAAGTAAAAACACAAAACCCTCGAAAGTCAAGTCAACAATGCAATTACATTTAAAAAAAACCATATGTTTGCAATTTTAGGTTGGTTTTCTAATTCTGTTTCTCCTTTTTCCTCAAAATATCCTCTCTAAGTAAATTCAAGCGTGCACTTATGTATATATGTATCATTTCTCTTTTCTGCTATGCCACAGAAGTTTTACAATTTTTTTTTCTCTGTGTGCTTTTATACTCGGAGACTGCACTGGGGACATTGCTGCTGCTACAGTCCCCCTGGACTCCTTGCTCATCCTCCATCACTGAGGGACCTTCTTCCTGTGCCCCAGCAATTGCCATTAGCATTTATAATCCATTTCCCAAGTGTATTAAACAGCTACAAATGTAAAATGAAAATTATTCCATTTCCCACTATGGAGAGAGTTGAAGAAACATGAGAGATTATGCCTGTTCTGCGGATCTAGTAGCTCATGTTTTTTAACAGCAGTATATGCTAGACATCTTGAAGGAAAGGAATTTACAAGGAATTTCTCTGTTTTTTCTTCCCTTGATATTTTAAGCAAGTGCGAGCAGATGCAGTTACAACATGGTAAAGGCTAGATAGTTTATTTGTTACATAAATTATGCACTTGGGATAGTTCTCAAAGAGAAGAGACCAGATTCAGCGCAGCGATATGCATGCCCAGTAAATCAAAGTGAAAATAACACAGCTAAGTGATGTTTCTGTCAGATGCTTAATTTACTTCATCCACGATAGCTAATAGATGGTACTTCAACATCAGCGTTATTGTATCAGCACTGGGGAGGCTATGGCTAGCATGGTGGGTCCAGCATGGACTTTCTAGTGCAAGAGGGACATGGGCATCCTGGAGAGAGCCCAGTGAAGGGCCATGGATATGGCAAAGGGATTGGAGCTTTTATCACACAGGGAGAGGCTGAGCAAGCTGGAAGGGCTTAGCCTCAAGAAGGGAGAGCTTGTGATGAGGGCACATTTTGTTGGTATGCATAAACATCTACTGTGGGGGTGGAAAGAAGATGGAGGCAGGCTCTTTTCAGTGCTGCCAAGTGGAAGGACAAGGGACAGTGGCACCAATAGGAATATATCAATCCACAGGAGCTGTTTCCTGAGCTCCCCTGCATAAGACAGTCCAACATTGCCATTATGGATTTTATTTTCATACAGCTGCTACTTCCATGTTTTCTTTATATGTTTTTCTAAGTAATCTGGTTGAGACTAGGTCCCTTTCTTTTCTGATCAGCAGGAAAAAGCCAATTTCAAATAGAACTGCAGTCCCTGGATGTATAGTCAGGTGAGTGCCAAGTAGGAGCAGAGAGGTGTAGTGCATGGCATTAGTGAGATACATATTCAAATACCGCTTAGCTGGTGGTTTTGCAGTTTCATGTTGATGACAGGATTCACAAAGGGGTACATACACATGATAGAGAAAGGTGGACACACAGATACACCTACTAGGAACCCTCTTTCCAGTGGGAGGCAAGGCAAAGTTCATTTAAGTTTCTCCTAGAGGGCTGAAAAATGCGTTTTCTGTCCTTCAGAAACCCAGATGTGGGGAAGAATGTGATAATGAAGCATTAATTTGCACAGTAGATTAAATCAGTGTGAGTTTTTGGTGGTTGGCAGATAGAAGCATTCATGAAAAAAAAAAAATTACCATTGCCTGAGTTGGTTTTTTCCACATCACTTGATTGATGCCTTCATCCAAAACTATGGACATGATGCAAAAATCACTTGGCAGAGGCTGGCTCTGTCTACAGGAGCACACAGTGCGGTGCAATAGAAACACGCGGAGTGCAACTGCTGCAGAGAGCTGATGGCCATGCTGTCTGTGCCCTAGGGCTTAATTCCCATCACTTTGGCTGTGCTATGGCCCTCATGCCCATTGGCAGCTGGATGCGCTCCTGGATGACAAGTTTCCATTTCCTTTCAGGAGAAAGGAATCTGTTTTGCATTTGTGAGACTCTCCACAGAGTGATCCAAGTGCAGTTAAGTGGGACTATGGGCTGATTCACAGTACGCTTCTCCTTTCCTCACTAAGAAGTGAACACAGGCCCTGTCCTTCTGTCACACTTCCATCTCATGGGTTGTCTCCTTCCTGCTGTACTCCAGTAAAAGCTGAAGCATCAGGAAAAAGAGGTTGTCTTTACACGAAATAAAAGAATCTCCAATACTTTACCAAATATTATGTATGTAAAGGAATGTGTGTAGTCTTAATTTCCCTCCCCCTAAACTAACCCAGGTAACCCATTAAACACTGGAGAGTAAAAATCACGGCAATTGAGCATGTACAGAACGGTGGAACTTTGAGATTTGGGTTGATGATTTACCTATCAAGTGGGCTCATGAGGCATGCAGCCAAACCAGGACAGCTCTCAGCGGTTGCTGAAATGACCCCACATTCTAGTCAACAAGCCTCCAACCCACGGTCCCCTCACAAGCAATATCTAGAGTTGGCTAACATGATTCTTGTGACTGCCACAAGCTCACTGTCCCTTTTGAATGCTTTCTTCACAAAACGCGCATCTTTTTAGCAGAATTGTACTGGATGAAGTGACATTTGCACAGGTGTAAGGAAACATTTCCCTTGCAAGCTGTCACCTTTTGTAAGGTATAAGGGATTTGTCATGTATCAAGGGGTGCACCCTGTAGTGTGTACACTTCTCCTCTTCTTTGCTTATGCGCTCTCTGCAGCGCGTGCCCACGCGTACAGCAGCATTCCCACCAGCCTTCCCAGGCTTCTGTACGGCTTAGGGCAGCGTAGCGCCGCTTTCAGAGCTCGGCAGAGCTGCAGGCGCGGGGCTGGGCAGGCCGTGAGGGCAGGCAGCGCTGGCCCGCAGGCCCCGGTCGGGAGGGAGGGAAGGAGGCGGGCCTGTCCCTAGCACCAGCCGGGGGGCGGTGAGGGCGGAGGGGCGGGCTCGCCACACGCACACGCCGCTCCCGCCGTGCTCCGCTTAAATAGGGCGGCGCCGGGGAAGCCGTGTAGAGTAGTGTGTGTTGTTGCCGTCGCTTCTGGAGGTAAGCGGGGCTCGGCGGTGCCGCCGGGGCGGGGGACGAGGAGGGCGCGGGCCCGACCGCCGGGCGGCCGGCTGTCAGGGCCGCGGGCTGCTCGGGCGGGTGGCCGCGGCGGGGCCTGCCGAGGCCACAGCGCGGCTCTGCCTCCTGCCTCGAGGCCGGGTCGGCGGGCTGTCACCCGGCTGGGGTTGCCGGCAGGGCTGCTTGCCGCCCCGCTGGCGGTGGCGCGATCGGTGCCTCCGCGGAGGCAGCCTGGGAGCCGCCGCGGCGCGGGCCGGTAGGGCTCAGCTTTCAGCGGCGCCGAGAGCGCCGTGCCCCCGCGCTCAGTCGCCGGCCCTCGCCTTGCTCGTCTCGAGGAGGCCGTGCTTGCAGGTGTGCTCTTGAAATAACGTTTTTTTTTTTTCCTTTCTAAACACTCGAGTGCGTGTGGTAATGTGGCGTGAGGCAAACTGGCCTAAAATGGAAGGCTGAGTGACTTTGGCTTTGCAGGCCTCCTTTCCCTGTGAGGTAGGAATACAGTGCTACAGGGATTTAACCGAGTTGAACGATGCTTTTGTTCCGAGGTGCATACATTTCTTGTTCCTGTTGAACAGGACTGGCGACACTTGCAGCCTTCTGTATTTCTGAAGGGTATGTGTGTGAGCCGTCTGGGGTGTTAGCAAAGCGCTTGTGGACCTAGCAGCCCATCTGAGTGCTGGCCTCCATTGAGCTGGTGTCAGAGATAAGGTGGTCAGGGCTGTGAGAGAAAACAGCGACACTGAAAGTAACTGCTGCTGGAGCCTCATGGTGCTGTGCTTGTGCCCAGGCAGGAGTTAAACCGTGCAGTGGTAGCAGCTTATTTTTACCACATTGCTTTAGAGGGAACAGAGCTGTCTCCTCAGCCAGCCTGGGAGCATTTGTGTTCACCTCCGGACTTTAGAACGTGCCCTTGGACTTGAGACCTGAAGTTTCTCAGATCGAGAGATTCAGGTCAGATTTCTTGGATCAAGAAGCTTCAAGTGCAAGAAGGCATTAAGCTTAGAGGAAAAAAATTTTTTATCAACAGTATAGGTACTAATAATGCAGAGAACTAAATACAGAGTTCCTCATGGAATTATGCTGTTGCTGATTGATTCTTTGAGCCCCACCAATATTTAGCTTTTTTGTATTGGAATAAAAAAACCAAAATACTGGCTGATTGGGGTGGGCAGGGTCTAAAGCTTGTAGTTAAAAGTAGCTTGTGTACTCGATTCAAGGTCTCATGCATGTGGCCTTAGCCTATTCTGAGGGCAGCAGTGATTATATTGAATTCAAAAGGCAGCTTCTAATCTTGGTTGGTGCATTTTACAACTACAAATTGGCCAGCATGAGGTTGGAAGTAGGTCATCAGTTCTTGAAGCAAGCCCCCAAGTAGCCTTTTGCTTCAAGGTCAAGCACAAGGTTGGTATCAGTGGACAAACAAAAGCAGTGATTCAAATGGAAGGAAAGAAAGCTTTTAAAAACAGTCATCTGGGTAAGTAACACTCCTGTTTCTTTGAGTAAAGTTTCTATAGCTGACTCTCCTACCTGATCACTCTACTGTAAATTAATTAGGCATTGAATTTTTGGAGGGGATGAAGGTGTGTTATATATTTTTCAGACCTAGGTGCATTAATCTCCAGTGAGGAGGTATGAACTCCTCTGTTTTCCCTCCAAGAAGGTGTTTCAACTGATGTGAGCAATGGAACACAGTAGTGGTTTTTTGGTTTGGTTTTTGTTTGTTTTGTACAAATATTTGTAATGCAGATGACTGGGGATGGGTAGACTCAAGTAAGGTTGAAGGCATCAAATCTTTCACATATGCAACAGAGGGACAGATTCTCTCTGTTGGGGAGCATAGTGAAGGGTGTACATAGTGAGATAAATTGGAGTTCTGGTAGTCTGATGTGAAGCTGGCAGCTCTGTTCTGTTTCCCTACTGTGCTAAATTACAAGTGAAAATGCACAATTTCTTACATTTTGTTGAAGTATGAACAGTGGTAACGCCTCAGAAATCCTCATAAATAGAAGGGGAGATAGTTTGACCACTGGAAAATGGCTTTGTGTGGGAGTTTACTGTGATGTGTGACTGAAGGAAGCAGTGCTGTATAGTACTGACCTTTGCAGGCGGCACTCTGAACCGGCCTGCAGACTGGGGGCTTGCATTTCTGCAGATCCAGCCTGACTCCTGAAACAAGGATACATGAGAACACAAAAGCTGCTGCAGTCCCTTGCTGCCTTTCGAGTTAGGAGTTACTTGTCTGTGGAGTTGAAAATATGATAGCAAAATATTAATTTCTGTTAGATCTGATTCTTAGTGGTACTGATAGTCTGTTCAGCACTGACTGAAAGCAGTTCATATGGCTTTATAAAAATCTGGAGGAAAAGCTTTTTTTTGTTGCTGGACTTTCTTAAGGCTTCCTGTGAAAATGCAGGAAGCCCCATGGTAAGAAGCTGCTGGAAAGGACTTCTGGCTTTTTATATGAATTACAGTTCTTAAAGCCAGACCTCTTAAGCTTTTTTAGCTTGATACTGCACGTGCCTTGTTTTGACAGCTTGTCCTCTGCACTCGGGCTGCATTGGTAGATGAGTGAGGTGGGATTAGTTTTCTGCAAAAGCAACTGACTTGCAGAAAGGAGCATCTTATTATCCAGTATCATGGGGCTGCTTGGCTTGTCATAGCTTTCTTACGGTGCTAGCACTGGGAGGTCACTCTGGACCAACTGCTTCTAGTAAGTACTTACTGATATGCCTGACCTCAGTGTTACCAGTTCTGTTTATTTTTAAACTTTCTTTGAATGTAAACATTATCTGGTGTGATGCAGCATGGCTTAAGTGTGCCTGATCCAGGTTGCCCTTTGCTTTGGATGTCAGGTGACAGAAGGGTGAATAAAAACCTTTCCTGCACAATCTCACGTGAGCACTTGGCATGCACACAGGGCTTTCTCAATGGTCATGCTCCTGGGACAAGTAGCAGGAATAAGTTGGTGCAATTGAGCCATTAATGCCCCCAGAAAGCTGCCAGTTCAGAGCAATCACCTCTGCAGAGTGATTGTCATCTGAACTGTGTTTGGATTGAGATAATTGAACGCAGAGTGCTGTGATACACTTGCAAGCTTGAGGTTTAGGGGATGCACGTCTAATGGGGAGAGTAAGTCAGGCTTCAAAATATATTTGTAAGCATCTTTTGTGATCACCAAAGGTGGGAAAATGGTAAGATTGCTCAGTGAGCTGTTCTGAGCCTGTAGGTGCAGATCAAAGGAAACACTTAAGTTGGTTGCTGTCTCGAGTTTTAGTAAAATACTGATTTCCTTGATACTGAGTGCTGCTGAAGGATGCCAACTGCACCAAAGAGGCTGAACCAGGTGATGGGAATCCACTTGGCTTCTGCACTTGAACTTTAGTGACCTTACTGCTGTGTGCTCAGGTTTCTCGTTGGAGAGCACTAAAGGGTGGGAATCCAGGTGTTGTTCCATTTGATAGCAGGAGGATTGTAGCCAAGTGCCTGAGGACAGGGCTGTAGCTTTACTCGGTGGGGGGACAGAGCCTTCACATGTCAGTGTCACATGTAATGCTTCTAGGTTGCAGCAGGAGTCTTTATTGCTTCAGTTACAGCTTATTAAGTAAGTGAGCAGGTCCTGCTGCGCAGGACTGAAACCAACTTGCAGGCTGCTTCCTTGCAGTCATCTGCCTTGTATCAGGCTGAGCCAGCAGAGCCAACCTAAAGCACTGTGTGATGCCTGGTGTTTGCTCCGAGCCAGACCAGGGGATGTGGGCAGGTAAGAGGTTGTGAGTTGGGTGGGGGGGAATGTGGGGTGTGAATATTAGGGACCTGCTGCTTCCTCTCTGTGCGAGGGATGGGTACCTCACTAACTTCTTGATTCTTTCCTCTTCTCTGTTGCAGGAAAGCAAATCTGATGACTAACTGCTTTAAAGTGAGGGTTGCAGCTCTGTAGGCTGGTTGGGTCATTGAGGTGATTCTGGGTAAGATGAGATCTAGGTATTTTTAATTGGGAAAGTAGGGAGGGAGAAGGAAGGTAGAATAGTTGATGGAACCTTGCTATGGTTCAATAATATTTTTGTTTGGAAAAGTCCTTTGTGGCTGAGGACAGAGTTACATGTAATGTCACATGATGAGGTGCAGCACCACGGGAAACCTCTTACTGTGGTATTTTTGTTAAAGGAGACTTCAACTGAGAAATTCCCTTCGGGTCTTAATTACCTATGCTCTTTTGCTGTGTCTTGAGGGTGCTTGTGGTTTCCCTGCTGATTACAGCTGGGCTCTGACACAGGTAGCTGTAAGACCTCAGCCAATGTACTGCCTTGACTGCAGGGTGGAGAGAGAATCCTGAGAGCACTTGCAGGCAGTATTTAAAGTTGCATGCTTAAGGTGCAGTATTACAACTGTCCTTGCTTTCCCCAGCTGTGCTGCTTTCTTGTAGGCACTAATGGCTATCTGGTCTTCAAGACAAAAGCTGATCTAGCTGAGAGCTGTCATCAGTACTAACCTATGAAAGGCCTTCTTGCTAGACCATCTCCTGATATGACTGCACCACCAGATGAGTCCCTGGCCAGCTTGGTCCCTGACCAAGAAGGCTGTAGGAACGTACATCTGGGGCCAGTTGAACTGAATCAAATTTAAGATGATTGCAAATTGCACCATGAGATTAGGATTATGCATCTATTCAGACAACCAGATTTCTTTTATCAGTAGCCAAAGCTATTTGTTTCATCCTCTTGTACTCTGTAAAGAAGTTAGAACATGATTCTACACTTGATCTCCTGAAGGATGAGTGGTAAGGAACTTCAGTACTACAGATACGTTGGGATCTCTGTGGTGTAACCTGTAGCAGTAAGAAAAACAAGATAATACTCAGTGGCTTTGAGGCTAACTCAGAATCACAGAATCACTAAGGTTGGAAAAGACCATCCAGTCCAACCATCCACCTATCAACTCAAAGATATATGGGAGGCTGATCACCTGTTTCAGCATTTCATAGTGAAAATATCTTAGGGCCATACTGATAATGGTAAGAAACTACAAGTTACTGGAGCACTTCTCCTATGAAGAAAGGTTGAGGTAACTGGGCTTGTTTAGCTTAGAGAAGACTCTGCAGAGACCTCATTGTGGCCTTCCAGTACTTGAAGAGAGTGTATAAAAAGGAGGGGGAACAACTGTTTCCTTGGATTGATAGTGATAGGACAAGGGGGAAAGGTTTAAGCTGAGAGATTTAGGTTAGATATTAGGACTAAGTTTTTCACACAGAGGGTGGTGACACACTGGAACAGGTTGCCCAAGGAGGTTGTGGATGCCCCATCCCTGGAGGCATTCAAAGTCAGGCTGGATGTGGCTCTGGGCAGCCTGGTCTGGTGGTTGGCGACCCTGCCCACAGCAGCTCTTTGAGGCCCTTTTCAGCCCGGGCCATTCTATGATTAAGCTGCCTTTCTGTCTGTAAGAGGCTCTAAAAATAGTGTGGCTGCTCCTTCTCTACTGTGTGGAAAGCTTGCCTTTGTCACAGGCCACCCCAGTGCTGGTGTGCTCTCAGTGCTAGGGTAGAGGGGAGGAGGCCATTGGCTCTTGGGGTTGTTTTCTTGTCGCTAAAGAAGCTGACGGCTGCTCTCCTGTTCTTCCGTTGCACTCGAACGATGTCTGGCTATGGATGGACAATAGGCAGGCTGCTGCCCTCTGTAAATAGCCCATTGTGTGCCGCGAGTAGGAGCAGCAAAGAACGGCCGAGAGCTGCCAACTTGGGTTGTTGCCTTGAGATACTGGCTCCACTGTAAAGAATGGGCCTGGGGTGCTGTGGGCTGTGCATATGCACAGAGAGCTCGCTTTGTCTGAGCTGTGCAGAGCTCCAGCTGAATGGTAGGATCGGTTTGGAGGGATGCTTTCAGGGCTGTGTTTGGGGAACTGCTATTGCTGGAGGGAACAGGTAATTACCTCTGACATGGTTAATCCTCCCTGTTATTAAAACCACTTACACGTATCTGATGTCTCCTAACTAAAACAGAACTAGCCTAGCTCTACTGGTTGCATCAAGGAAGAAGTGTTTATGAGCTGCTCAGATGTTGTCCCTTCTATTCCATGTCTTCTGCTGCATGTAGCAACTTGAGGATTGCAGGCTGGTACTTCTCATCCTGGCTTTACTTCCTTTGTTGTACTTCCAGCCATGACACGCAGTCAGTCACTATGGACTGTCTTCCATCAGGGCCTGGTTTCACAGTCTGCTATCTGTAGTCCAGATCCTTCTTGGATAAGAAGCAAATGCAATACTTGCATTTGTAGGAAAGAATACTGCTTGTCAATATATCTTGCTGGCCTTGTACGTACTACTCTGCCTCTGTGTTAGGTATCCCACTGCCAAGAAGTTCAAAGTGCTTTTCTTCAAGTGGATGATCCATGCTGATTTTGCAGCTGAAGCTAATAGTTTACTGTTCATTCTATTAGTCTTCTAATGGTTGATGTGAAACATGGAAGGAAAGCTTGAAGTCCAAAAATCTGGAGATCCATAGGTGGCAATTAGGAGCACCCAGCCATGAATGGGCTGCATAATTGGAAGAGTGTCTTATAAATTAGTGCTGGAGGGTAGAAGTAACAGAGTGGATTGTATAAAGTGTTGCTAGCCTCTTTTGCTTGTCTTTAATAATCAAACACAGCTGGGCCCTTCCTTTTCGAAAAGGATTGAAGGCCAGATCATAGCTCCACTGAAAATACACTTGTATCTATAAGCTTTAAACTGCTTCCTCTGGTCATGGGGAAGACCTTGGATGTCTGATGTGACTGGGACGTGAGCCCAGTAAATACAAAGAAGGGCACAGAAACCTCATGTCTTTTTTGAGGGGTGTATTCAGTTGCATATGTTTGGAGTGTATTCTCCCTCTTGCATCTGACTTTGTCTTAAATACAGAAAACAAGAGTTGGTATGACCTAGCAGGTAGCGTTAAAGCTGGGAATTGCTTAGTCTGGCTGAAAACTTCCTAATCTCGTCTTTTTGTGCTGATAAAGCTGGAGGTGTAATAAAGAGCTTCCTTTGAGATAAACATAAGCAATAAAATACATGATGTAACTGGAATTCTGATACTACTGCTCAAGAATATTATGTGTTGTAAATTGCTCTACAAACAACTGGTCATAGAAGTTGGAAGCGGTGATGCTTTTTCTTTACTTAGTCCTAACTCATGCCAGCTTCTTGGCTGCACTGGGACTTCTATGTGAATGAAAGGAGTGTGCTCACTTCTATTCTTGGTAGCTATAATGACGCAACAGCCTTTGGAAATTCTCAAACTATGCTGCATTCCTGAATTATACAATATGTATGCAGGACATATGACTAATACATGCGGGAAGCAAGTATCAGTTTGTAAGTCAAAGGTGTTTGTGGTGAGGCATGAGGAGGAAAGAGTGAAGCTTGCTCTTAGCCCTTCCATTTTAGCCCCCTCTCTTTTTGATTTGATAGCATGGTGCCTAATTGGATATCTAATATTAATTTGAGGTTCCGTGCCTGTGATGCAAAAGAGCATGATCTCATGCATAAAAAGCTGTGGTGTAGTAATCTTAATTATTGAGTCAGTAATTGATTTACTTTTTCTATGCTAAGGAGAGATGGATGGAGAGACTTTTCAGTATACTCTGTTCTTCTTTACCTTCCATTACTGCAGCAGGCCATACCCAAAGGCTGTGTGTCACAGTGCAGATATTGGAAAGGTAACTTCTGTAGCAGTGCTGTGCAGTGTGCCTCGTGGTGCAGTCAGAGACACAAAAGTGAGGAAGAGAGGAGGGCAGTGCCTGCTGGCCTGGGAGCTCTGGGGTCTAGGACCTGCCCAGAGATGGCATCGGTCCCATCCTAACACTGCTCCCATCCATGACCTGATTTCAGACTGTCCTTCTAACATTATGAAACTGTGGGCCCTTTGAACTGTTTTATGGCTGCTTTTTTGCTGGCTGTAGCAAATCTGAGTCCAAATACTGGTTAGTCTTTATGGACTAGTCAACTCCTCTGCTGCCTAGTTGAATAACTGATGACAGCAATGAAGAGTTCAACAATATAAACTTTAGATTTCTTTTTTCTAATCTATAGAAATGAGAAATCTTGACCTGGTATAGTTGGTTAGAAAAAGGAATATGCATTTAATTCTGCACACTTGCCCTGCAGCAGTGTATTGTTTCACAGCGCTCCTGAGCTATTCGAGCACATCTGACATTCTGTGGGCTTTTTTGCTTTGCTGTCTAACGTGGCTCAGCCAAAACAAACCAAACAAAAGCATCTCAGAAGCAGGTTGGATACAGGACAAGGCAGTTCTGCTGCCTGCTCTGTCCTGGTGCTGCAGGTGACAGCTGCCACTGGTGTGGGTTGTCGTCTGCCTGCTGCTCACCTCTAACCTAGTGGGCAGGAGCTGGTGGCTGTGGCATGTGACAGACGTCCCCGGGGACCTTGGCTGTGGAGGAGGGCACCAGCTGAGCTGGCAGCAGTGCTTTTTTCCATGGCTGGTTCTCGCTGCGGAATATCCATGTCAGGCATGGGCTGGGAGTTGCCTCTCCTCAGCTCTCTGTATGTATGTGACAAGCAAAGCGTGCTTCCTGTGCTTGTTGATGCTGCTGCTCCTTGCATGCTGCTTTGTTCTGTCTTGTGGCCGACGATGAACTGCTGGTCTGATGCTGAGAGAAATGGGAAGCTGGCCAGCACAGTGCAGCCATAGGGAGATGCCTTCCACGAGCTTTTTAGCAGAGCTTTCTGTGTGTGACACAGTGAGATTGGAAAAGGAGAGGTTATTTGACAGGACTTCAGAGGCAGAGGATCCTGCTGCTGCAGGGTTAGGGTGCTCTCTGTTGGCTGGTGCAGGAAAGCTAGCCCTGCCTCCCTTCCTGGAGTCCTGCTTGACTCTTACTCTAAAAGCAGCCTTGTAGTAGAGCTACTCTACTGGTAAATATTTACCATTTGTGAAATGCTGCCCTTCAAAAAAAAAAAAAAAAAAGCAAGTGGTTTGTTAACACGTGGTGACTTTTAAATGATCTTAAAACTCATAAATTGCCTCCTGTCAGTCTTACCTGATGTTTCCGAACCAAAAATTGCTTGTTTACGTAATTCCATTACAGAATTCTAAAGATATTGTCTGCTTAGTGGCAGATAAAATCATTTTGGTAGGGAGAAGCTAGTAGGACAAAGCGTACGTTGCTCTGCTACAGTAGTGTATCAGAACAACTTCAAATCTGTGTAACTTTTCTCGTGTCAACAGGTTCCAGCACTGGGACAACTGCGCTGAGCTATGATGCAAGCACACGACTTGTTTAGGCATATGCGGATTCCTGAACTCGTGGACGTCAGGCAGTATGTGCGCACCCTTCCCACAAATACCCTGGTGGGTTTTGGTGCTTTTGCAGCCCTCACGACCTACTGGTACGCAACAAGACCAAAAGCACTGAAGCCACCGTGTGACTTAGCAATGCAGTCTGTGGAAGTAGAGGTAAGTATCTTCTGATGTACGAACTTGCGAATGTTAGAACTGACAGTGTTGTTCTCACTGAACTCTGCGCTTAGGTGATGACCAACTAAATTAGATGTTGGGGTCAGATTATGTATGCTGGGGTACACTGACTGGACTAATACTCTTCTATTACAATATCTAGCTTATAATAGCTGACAGATGAGACTATATTAGGTTACAAGCATCAACTGTCCTGAAATGATCTGTGGAAAGATATGAGTCCTGCCAAGACGTCCCAGCCATAGAGTAAGCTGAAATTAAAGCAATCATGTAATAATCTCTAGATATGTTAGCTTAGTTTTGTATTCTGATTTCAGAGTCACAGTGTTGCAGTTAAGTGGTGTTTAATGTTGAAATCTGATATCAAAACAGCCTGACTGTTGCTCAGAAGCAAGCGTAGACAATTGATTATGTGGTTAGTTTTGTGAGCAGCAGTTGTATCAATTTCCTTGTGTGGTTCTTCCTTTTTTGAAGGGAGGAGATAGCGTTGGATGGTTGAGACCTTCAAGTGAGATGCTTACCTTATGTAGGAATACAAGGATGACAGCTTGTTTGCATTTCTTGCATTCTTCAGAAACACGAACTGTGGATTTTTCTTATATATGCTTGCAACCAAAGTGTCCCATTACGGCAGGTTCGGTGTCAAAGGCAGTTTACATGACTTCTTTTTAAGCTTAAGAGTAGCTGTGACTGTAAACTGATGTAAACAAATGTGGCATTAGTTTAGATTTTATGCTATGTAAGCTTTCATGGGCTCTAGCAAAACAGACTCCTGTCATAGCCTCAAAATTCTTTCTTTCCCTGTAGTGTTTGATACTGGAATTTAAGAATGAAGCATTAGCTGGTCTCTCCATCCAGGAGCTTATTTAGTAGCTGTTTTTCTTAATTTTTTTTTTCCATATGGTATACTGGTAAGCTAATGCACAGCTCTCGTTACTATAGGGAAAACATAGTAAGTAATGATCTGCTGTTAGAATTCCACAAAGGGGAGGCAAAGACATGATCTGATGAGATAGCTACAAAAATCTCTTTGAGGAGCACGTGTATATAAGGATCCAGAAACTAGAACTCGCTTCTGGTGACTCCTCCTAATCTGGATAGCAGCCATTAAGACATTGTGGGAAATAGTCTTATAGAACAGCATGTTTTAGTGGCTGCAGTAAACTAGCAGTGAAAGCTCTCCAGCTGTGGAATGCCTTACTGCTCAGAGGAGATTGTATCAGTAGCAGACTGGGAGCATAGCATTGGAGGATAGTGGAACAGTGGCTCTAAACTGGCTATAAAACCAGTGACAAATGTTTATGCTTGAGGCTAGACAGCAGGTGCAGCTCGCTACCTTTACCTCTTCAAGCTAAATTGCTCATTGTTGCTAAATTCTATGATAAAAATTGTTGTTCTTTACTATATGACTTCACTAAAAATAATTAACAATTAATCCATGTTGTGCTAATTAACATCTGCTCTCTGGTCAGAGCAAGGTAGGTAGAGCAGCATTACTTCCTACTGCCCTTTCCAAAAAGGCATCAATAAAAAGACTCATGAGCATTGAATGGAAAGCAGCTGAAGGTGTTAGCACGTTTTGGGGATAAAGAGCTCAAACTTTGATAATATGTTGACGTAACCAAAATCTGTCCTGTTTAGTTTGACAGTTCAGATAAAACCCTTTACAGTATAATGCTGTATACTGTACCAAACGAATCAAACGAGAGCATATTTTGATGTGAGTTTAGCTGTTAGAAACACTGAATGTAATACAGTGCTTAGGATTCACTTTCTCACTGTTTAGAATTTCACTTGATACACCTATAAGAGAATAGAGTACATGAAGATGTACTGTCACTTCACAGGGAAAAAAAATGCAAAACACTGCTTTCAAAGTCTGCCTTAATATTGTGCTGCTTAATCAAAATGTGCTGGAAGGTCTGCAGAGTCAGCTATGTACCCCCCCCAAAATGGGGCAGAACACTATTCCTCTCTTCTATTTGTTAATATCAAATCTACCTGTTCATTACTGGTTTAAAGTTTTTTGAATTACAGATACTTTTTAATTCTTATATGTACATTATTTTCCTGGTCTCTAATGAGGTGAAGTGAAGTCGGTGACTGGTATAGTGTTTCTGTATGTTCTGATGATAGAACTTTTCCCTCCCCTGAGAAGCTAAAAACATCCTATTTACTGCTGTTCCAGGTCACTTCCAGCTTCTGAAAAGCTTTGATTTAGTAGGTCAGCGCCCAGTAACCTATTCTAATTGACCCTGAGCCAGCACTGTGGCTGTATGCTGAGTTGAATATGAGTACAGAGTTACTGAAAGTATCTGCTTTCTTCTATACTAATGTCCATTAAAATACATGGAGTGCAGTCCTTGAAGTATACTTGCTGCAGTTCCACTTCACTGACATAAAACCTGCTTTCAAAGCTCCTGACTTGATCTTTGTTTCAGGAGAATCTCTTCAGAGATAAGTGAAAGTTTCTCAGGATCCACTTGAATCTGTCTTCCGTAGAAGGGAAGGCAAGATTAATTAAGAGTAATTATAAGTAACTGTTATCAGACTGTATTGCTGAGACTCAGGCTGAATTGTGCCCTGTATGAAGGGCAACAAAGCTGGTGAGGGGTCTGGAGCACAGGCCTTATGAGGAGTGGCTGAGGGAGCTGGGATTGTTCAGTCTGGAGAAGAGGAGGCTCAGGGGAGACCTTATTGCTCTCTATAACTACCTGAAGGGAGGTTGTAGTGAGCTGGGGGTCAGCCTCTTCTCTCGTGTGACTAGTGATAGGACTTGAGGGAATGGCTTCAAGCTGCGCCAGGGAAGGTTCAGGCTGGCTGTTAGGAAATGCTACTACTCTGAAAGGGTGGTCGGGTGCTGGAATGGGCTGCCCAGGGAGGTGGTGGAGTCACCGACCCTGCAGGTGTTCAAGGAACGTTTGGATGTTGTGTTGAGGGACATGGTTTAGTGAGAACCGTTGGTGATGGGTGAATGGTTGGACTGGATGATCCTGTGGGTATTTTCCAACCTTAGTGATGCTGTGATTCTATGTTAAAAAATTTCAGTGCTGTTAATGATGCTAGCAGTGAGGCCTTACTGTTTGTGAGCTAAGCATCACTCACCAGCATGCTTTCCCTCAGGAAAATGGGAAGTGGGCCTCGTGCTCTAGGGCACAGTTGACACAACAGTATGTTTTGGCAGTAATGCTCATCCTAAATGCTCTGTATCAACAAGCAGTAAGTCTATGTCTTAATAGGGCTTTCCTAACTGTGTGACTGAATACCTGTTTAAGAAAGATATGCCTCTGTTATAGAATAAACCTGTTTACTTCAGATGCACCTATTTCAAACCCATACCAAGGTATAGCTTTCAGCATGTGCAACTTAATGCATAATGGGTCACTTCTTGTGACAGCCTGAAATGCTGTCTTAGTAAGTAACCCAAGGCTGTTCTCAGCATTAGTGAGAACTTGTTTTTTGGCTCCTTAAGAACACTTGAAAATTGAGAGCCTTTTTGAGGAATTCCCTCTGTGCTAGGTGCATCTGTTAGGTCTCATTCAAATAGCATGTATGACATCAGCCAAACATTCTGGTCCTGAGGCCTGGATATCCAATGATATTTTTTTCTTCAGGACCTGTGCTCAAGCAGAGGTGCTTCTTAGACAAGCTTGCTGTGAACAAACCCTTGCCTCATGGTTGCACAAATTCTGGATAAGGACCTCTAAACCAAAACTAGACCAACGCTATAATACTGCTTAATAAATGACTTCGAGCTGGCAGCATGAGGTGTATTCTAAATGATCTTCAAAAATGCAGTGAAGTATACCTTTATCTACTGAAGATATCATTAAACTCACAAAAAAAACTCTTGTCTCACAAGAAACTGTATTCCTCAGTGGAAACTGGATTTCCAGCAACCTTAGAATTAACTTCACTTTGCTTTGGGAGGAGGAATCAAGTAAGCAGGACCTTACGTTGGTTGTGCTTCCCTTTATTGGTGAAACTTGGAGCTGATTGGTTGTTTCAATAGTAGTCTTATAATTTCTCTGGTGTTCCTTTTTAAAAGGGAACAGTGCAATCAGTCCTGAATCTAAGTAGTGTGCTGTCTGATAAAGGCCCTGTGAAAACTACTTTTGTAGTTCTGAGTAATAGGATGTGTGAGCTAAACAGTACTGGCTCTGATTAGAAGGAAACATTTCTTGTCTGTTGCTGAGGAATGGCTTAGGGTGTTGTATTTTGCCTGGTGCATGAATTGTAGTGCCTCAAATGTGATGCCAATACATTATGCCATAGATGCAGTGACATCTACAGTGAGACTGTGATTATGAACTTTGTGGCATGATCTTCCTCTGGCTAACACAAGAGGTGGTGAAACTGGGAAACATAGAAGCTGACCTTGATTATCCATGGTCTGTTCAACAAGTGAAATAAAACAAGCAGTCCTGCATTTTCTTTCTGGACAGAGATGTGTCCAAGTGATTGGTTCTTTCGCTATAGAGTAGGCACTGGTGTGAGGGCAAGTGTGCTCCTGAATTTCTGATGTATGAGTGTTTAGAGGTAAGCCAGTCATTAATTTGTTCTGGGCCACATTTGGTGTATGTTTCTGCGTACAGTCAAAGGAGTGGCAAGAGCTGCATTACACATAGCTTTTCTAAAACAAGTTAGACTTGTTTTTGTGTTTAAAACGTTTTTCTGTCTCTGGTGCACTGCTGCTGTGCTAGCTCCTTCCCAGGTATGTGTGTGATATGACACACAAACCTATGTCCCTGCAGATGAACCTGTGTCTTTCTAGTTTATATAAAAGTAGGTGCTCTCTGGTCTTGTAGGGTACTTTGAAAACAAAAAATAAATCTTTAGCCTAGGAAGTGTCAATGACTGCACATGAGTAGTCTTTTGACATCATCCATGGTATCACAACACAAGCATAGATTTAGAAAGTCCAAGACCTCTTAGTCAACTCCTGGCTCTTTCACAGCAACCACTTATAAAGAGGATTTTTAGTAAAGCTTGCTTGAAACTGTTTAACCATCTGTACTCCCTGTTAAGAATCTGCCTGTGTCCGTCATCCGAGTGGGTCTACTAGTACTTGCATAACTGCAATTTGTGCAACTTCAATTGGTATAGAATGAGGTTATTTAATCCGCCACCATAAAATGGACTATGCTGAAATTATTCAGTTCTTTTAGGCTACAATTGACAGTATATGCAAGTGCTCATCTGCTGAAAAATGGTGGTATTATCGTAAATGCCTGTAGCTAGGTCAGGAAACAACTTTTTCTGGACTCAGTTTTTATCTGGTACAAAGTATTTTACTTATGAGACCACTTGTTTTGAAGTCATGCTGATCATGCCTAAAATATTTAGGTTTTGAAAGCTCAGCTGGAGCGTGGTTGGTTTCTAATAGTAATTGGAAAATTACTAGTTGGAGATTAGGATCTCAGTGGTAACACAGCTAGAATGTTCCAATTGAGATTGGAGGGATTGGAGTAAAATATCCCTAAAGAAAAATCCTGTCAAGAGTAAGCAGTGTCAAAAGGCATTTTGTGGTACTTAAACTTGTTCTGTGCTATCTTATGTAGATGAAGATAAATTTTTTGCCTGACATGTTTGTGGTAATGTAGGGAGAAATTTGACATATTTCAGTGATGTCCAGGGAAGCCTTGCGGATCTCTCCCTGGTGGTGAAGTTCTCTTGAAGAATTTACAAGGGCTCATAGCAAAATTTGTTTAAATGGATGAGAAGTTTCTATTTCCTTCAGAATGTCTTCATCCGTGATGGAGAGTCTAACTTTCCTCATTGGTTTTTGCAGGGTGAAGAGAATGCTCGAAGGTCCTCGCTCCTTAACAGTGATGAATTGATAACTTATTACTATGATGATGTGAGAACAGTCTATGAGATCTTCCAAAGGGGGCTACATGTATCCAGTAAGTTGAATTTAAAATGCATTTTATCAACTATGTTAAGAGCTAAAGGTCTGAGCTCTTGAAATGCAGTTGAGATTGGAGAAGGGGGGTTGTCTACCTAGCAGTAAGATGAATACATTGAATGTGAGCTATTTAGAAGGCAAGTCCAATTATGACCTCTTCTGAAAAACAGGGTTGCGTGAATAAAGTCAGTGCCTTGTTACCAATATATACTTCTCTGGCTTCCTTCCCTGCTTGTTCTCAACCTCCAAAAATAAAAAAAAAAAAAAAACCCTGTCTTCAGAAGGTATTTGCAAAGAATTCACAGGATGTCAGCTTAATGCTGGTGAATGTGTAATTAGTGTAGTGTCAAAACAAGCAGGGGTTGCATTTTGTGTAACTTCTATTATTGTTTTTAGATAATGGTCCGTGTCTAGGTGTTAGAAAACCAAACCAGCCATATGAGTGGATCTCTTATAAAGAGGTAAGTAGTCTTTCTCACTTAATTCTAGACCTGCTTTTCTTGCTGAGACTATTGGTGCAACATCCAGTTGCAATATAAAGTCTTTATTTATGGGTGTTCTTAAATTGGTATCAAAACATTGTGGAAAGATTCTTAGTTCTTAATAGAGTATCTTAAAAGAAGAGCCTCAAATAAATACGAGGGGAAGAAAACCACCTCCTGCAGTTAGTTTATTCAGTGTTTTATTCTTGAATGTTTTTGTCTCATCTTTGCAGCTTAGTGTCTTGCTGCTGAACTGCTTAGAATTTGGATGCTGCTTCTGAAGGGCTGTGGCCTTAAAATGGTATTTAGGGACTCAGACTGCTACTAGTTCTACAGTAGAGAGAGCTCTACCTACAAATGTTACCTGTGCTTCCTGACTGCCTGTCTCTGCAGTGCTAAAGGACACAGTGTTAATAAATGTACTTCTACCTATAAGCACACTGCTGCTTTGTCATCACTAAAAATATGTCTTTAAAAATATATCTTCATGCTCAACTTCAGCAGCTCTGCACTTTCAGGCTGTTCCTGATTTAGTAAGCTGCTGTCTTTAGATAAAGCTTATGCAAACTTTAGTGCATACTGCTAGGGTCACTTAAAGACCTTTAGTAGTTAGCACAGGTGACTTTCCAAGGTGATTTTGCTGGGCATCTGTTTGGTACAGCCTCATTAGCAAAGCTTTTCTGGTTGAGGCAAATGACTAATATGGATTCAGGTAATATGCTGTGTGGAAAGAGGAATTAGAAAACTGCCTTCCCAAAAGCTTTGTTTATAGAATAAACTGGCTTTTGCCTTTTTATTCTCTCACTTTTTGAAGGGTGAAATGGTGTTCTTGTAGGCGATTGAGTTCAGTGTTTTTCTGAAGAATGAAGCAGAAAGCTTGTTTAGTGTTGTTGCAGAGCAGCAGCATAAAGCTGAATCATTGCATTTCTAGACTTTCCTGCATATATGAGTGTGAAATCAAATTTTTTCTTAACAAATGAAAGTCCAACCAGATTAAACATCTCTTCTGCTGCATATTGGATGTAATGGAGTGTCTATGTTCAGTTTATAGTAATGTTACTTCAGTCTTTAGTTTCTTCAAAATTAGAACATCCAAAATTCTCTAGAAAGCCACTGTCTACTTCACATCAGTTATTGTCCTTCTCGTAAGACTTAAGGGGAAAAACGTTTAAAGTCTGGATATTGTTGGAGCTTGTCTCAATTTTTCATTTGGCTTCTCTTCATTTCCCCCCAGGTTTCAGACAGAGCAGAGTATGTGGGCTCTGCATTACTTCACCGAGGCTTCAAACCATCTCGCAGCCAGTACATAGGCATCTTTGCACAAAACAGACCTGAGGTAATTGACGGTGTTTCTATTAGTGATCTAGCTGTTATTTGAAATGGCCTGCTCTTTAAGTCTATTAATTATTGGCAGTGTACTAAGCTTCCCTACTAAGAGCGCTTTTGGAGTTAGGGCTAAAGGCTGAGCCATTACTGTAGACCCATGAGCCACAGATGTAGCATCTTTAATTAAGAATTGAAATGGATAACTGACACAATTGTTAGTGTCTTATGTTCTTTTATGGTCTTGAAGCTGCGTGCAGAAGATTAGAGGAGAGTAATCATTAGGGAATCCAAATCGACTTAATTCTTTTCTTCTTTCCTCAGTTGATAGAGAAGACATGTTTAATAGGAAGTTAGTACAGTACTTATTTGATTTAACGTTTATCAAATTTGCTTTCTTAAAATGACATTGGAGTACTAAGCAGCTGAAAGGTTGGAAGTCACAAGGTGTTTAGACCTTTAACGATGAAATGTTCGCACAAAGTTCTGTCATCTTCAGCCATTTTTGTTTTCCGTGGAAGAGGCCCTGGACATCAAGATTCTGGATTAGAAAACTAATAAAGGCAAAAATAGAGAATTCTTTGAAACTTAAGGAGACAGACTAGAAGTAGCACAATTAAAGATCATCTAGCAAAGCCAAATAATCTCACAAGCCTGAGACAACTAAGGGGATATTTAGATTGATTTAATAGTATCTATCATAGTAATCTGGCAGTGATTCTAGATTGCTGTTACTAAAAATAGTATGAGCTGGTACAGGTTTGTTTAATGAACAAGTTTTAAGAATAAACTGATTGAATAGGACTGTATTTTTGTAACTTATGTTTGTGATTAATAGTGTGAGCTGGTACTTGCTGTGGTAGGCTGCTTTAAACCAAATTTGTATCAAGATAGGAGGATGGTTGGTAAATTTTGTCTAAAATATGTTGACCCTTTTCATTGAATACCAGCAACTGGATTCTGTTACTTAGGGCCACCTACGATGTTGCCATTCAATCAGTTGTACAACACAAAAACTAGTATGACAAGTGACATTGGACCTTCCTCTCAACTTTTTCTCAACTCACACTACGAAAAAACAAACCTGTAGCCTTGTACAGACAAATGCTTCTTGATCTTAAATCTGGTACTTTGCTTGCATTTTCCTGCTGGAATACTGGTTCTAACAGCTACGGGTTTTCCTCAGTAATAAAAACAAACAACTGGGATGTCCCCAGCTAGGAATCTTACAGCTTGCAGCATTAAGTGGAAGTTTTCCTTTAAGAAAGAGTGGAGGAGAGAGCCAGATGTTAGTGTCACACTAGACATTTGGGTGCAAAGAGAAAATTGTTCCTCTTTTCCACGACTACTACTTTTGACCTGAAAGATAAGTTCTCTGGTTGTCTGGTCAGTGGATTTTCTGAAGGAGGGCACGATGGCGTGGTCTGCTTATATATCACAAAAGCCAAATGTACTTGAGTTGCATTGCTCTGGCAGGCTTTGAGTTGGATCAGAAGTGAGCTGGAAAGAGTTGCTTAAACCAACAGTTTTAAATCTGGGACTTTCCCTACTGAAAACTACTGAACAAGTGTTGTGACATTCAAAATAGAATCACTAGTCCAGGTTATGTAAAGATTTTTGTCAATGATTCATACTTTTCAGTTCCAGGAACGATTGCTGGGAAAATCCCCTGGAGCTGGGGAGTTGAAATCCTAACATGTTACCTCCTTAAATATTCACTAGAAAAATAAACCTGGATTATTAAAACCTACTTTTATTTCGAGTAACTGGACAACAGAATCTCTTCTGCAAGCGAGGAAATAATGTTTTAGATTGAGAAAACAGCACAGTGAAATGTGCAGTTTCCCTTGAAGTTCACATCAGTATCAGGAAAGAAATTCTGCTGTCTCTATTCTGTACTATCTGCTTGGGGTTTGAGAGAGAGCTGAAGTGTTGAAGTTTAATAGTTCTATTTAAATATGATTTTTAATTTTAGAAGCTAAAAAGTAAGAAAAATGTCATGGTGGTCCAGAAAATAGGATGTTTGTTGTCTTGACAGTCACAGCATGCACAAATGGTTGGAGGCTATAATGGAAGCTTTAACTGCGTGTGGCTTCCAAAGTCTGTTACTGTAGTAGACATACCTACAGCAAAGGAACTAAAATTGAAATTGCTGTACAGCTGCCCCTTCTGGTTAAATCTATTATAGAATCAACATCTATCATAGAATCATACAATGATTTAGGTTGGAAGGAACCTTAAATATCTAGTTCCACCCCCTGCTATGGAAGATGGGGTTGCACCCCATCAGATCAAGGCTGAAGGCCTTGAACACCTCTAGGGATGGGGCAGGTGGATGCTGTCTAGGAGAAAAATGTTCAGTAGACCCATTATGGCTGATGTAGATGTGCCTGCTTTATCTTTAATGCAGATATAGGACATGCCAGTAAGTTAGCTGGAATTGTACTAATTCTATCAGATATTCTGTTATCTGTATATATTGCATGTCTCATTCTCAAGTGAGATGTAGGTAATGTACAGGTGAGAACATACCATGTGTGTAGTAACTTAGAAGTCCTTTATTGATTCATAAATGATAATATAAAGTTTTGAAGGCTTCAGTGGCTTCCATGATAACCTGAAGACAGGAGACAATATATAGTATTCCTAATCACTTTTTTACTGTTAGCAGGTAAATTAAAGAGTTGAGTAATGTGTGTTAATTGTTCTTTTAAGCCTGCTTAAAGTTGCTCTTAAGGACAGTTCAGTTTTTTTAGTGAGAGCTTGTCCAAATGAACTTGGTCCTAATAGTGTAATTATTATAATGCCACTGAGTCTTTCTTAGAAGTAAACACAGTGACTTACATCTCTTTTTTTTTTTTGCAGTGGGTTATCATTGAACAGAGTTGCTATACGTACTCCATGGTGGTGGTGCCACTCTACGATACGCTGGGAACTGAAGCGATTACTTACATTGTGAACAAAGGTAGGGCATTTCTAATAGTTCAGCAACTGAACGTATGATGGAGCTGACTGAGACCTGATCTGTAGTTGCCTTCAGAAGTCTTCCATTACTGACTTCTGTAGTATGGATCTAGTCTGAGCTTGTCACATTGATAATGTTGTTCTCCTTCGTCAGCTGACTTATCGCTGGTTTTCTGCGACACTCCTGAAAAGGCTAAACTTCTGCTAACTGCTGTGGAAAAGGGGGAAACTCCAATCCTCAGCACCATTGTGATCATGGAGCCTTTTGGCACAGATCTTGTGGAACGTGGCAAGAAGTGTGGGGTAGAAGTCTTCAGCATGAGGGAAATAGAGGTAAGCATGCTCAATCTACTGCTCTAATCTCCCATTTACTTGTGGAAGAATAAGAGTGTCTACTGAACAGATTTCAGTACTAAACAGAGCATGTTGAATTAATTTCAAAATACTTAAATGCAAGAGACAGTTACACAAAGAAGTGAAATAACACTAGTAAGTTATTTTTCAGTACACAAAGTGTCAAAGCATGTATGCAAGATAATGGAAAAGCATGGTCCATGTGTAACATCAGAACCTGAACATAAAGCCTTGCATGCATGGGTGGCTGAACTTCGTGATCTCTAGGGGTCCCTTCCAACCTCTGCAATTCTGTGTGATTCTGTGATTAAGACTTAACTGTATGTTATGAATAATACTCCAGAAGTACTGATTTCAAAGAGTTTGTGTAGGCTTTCATAATGTAGTGGAAAAAAGGCATCTCTTCTACAGTGAATGTAAATGTTTCCTCAAGCAGGAGAATGGTAGTATTATGTTCTGAGGTATGCTTATAGTAATGTAAGGGGGTTGTGACATTCAGGTTTTAGAAGTGGAAACTGCTTTCGTTAGCCTCTTAATGTTCAAGTCTTAGTTTTTATTTTTCTTGCTAGTAGTTTAGTCTGGCTTTCCTTTGCAATTTTGTTCTGTATTGTCATTATTTTAAAAAGTCTAAGCTGTAAATTGTCTAAAATTCATCTTAATCCTGTTTCACAGTATAGCCTGATTACAGCTTGAGTGCTAGTGAAGGCTTGACTCATAGGATCCATATATCTCCAAATAATTGTGCTTGACTTCTGCAGGAGTGTCAGTAATTGCTGGAGGCTTTTTTTGTTATTGTTTTAAAGGGAAGGGAACCCACAATTTGACTGAACTTGTTCTCATGGCAATCTTAACTGCTAGGTTAATAGAGCCACCTTCTGATAATGATGCATAACTGCCAGCATGTCATCTTACACTATACAGTTAACTGTGTCTTGGCTAACTAGCCTCAGCAAGGCTGCCAGGTTGAAAGATGTGATGCAGAGTAAATGACTTAAAGTGCCGTGGCTCACTGGGGGGGGGGAACTGCATTGATAGGTTGGTATACTAAAGTCAGCTTCTTTCCTTGAGTTGAGCTCTAGTTTTACAATAGGAGGATACTTCCCACTGAATCATCTAGCTACAGAAGAACAAAACCTAGCAGTAAATACTTAATCTAGATGCTTAAGTAACTACTTTCAGTAACTTGTTAAGGTCTTTACCATGCTGTTATATGAATGCTTGATGGTTGGGGTTAATGTAGTAATAGGTATAAAAGTGCACAGAGATCTCAGCTGTGTATCAGAAGTAAATATTGGGTCTCACTCAAAACAGACTGTAGGGAAGTATTGAGCTGCTGGTGGTGCTTGAAATGCAGATGTGGTTGTTTTGAGTAGACAGCTATGTTGTCATAGTGGCAATTTTTTTCTGTAATGGCACTGTTTCAGAAAGGCAAGCTTACAGTTTAACTGTTTCCAGATGCTCCTTTTTTCCTTAAACTGTGATGTTTATGGGTAATCTAGAGATCTAAAAATTACCCATGCATGAGGAAGGCTAGGGCTAATAAAGGAATGCATAATAATGATCTTGTGGACTTAGAATGTAAAGGCAATGACCAAGTTGATGCATTTGCACTGAGGACAAAACTATATTTAACAAGGGGTCAATTTGAAATTTACAGTCCTTTCATACTGATATTTAAGGACTTAGGTAAATCATCAATGACCCTTCCTGGGGAAGCTTCGGTCTTACGTGTAACAAGCAGTGATGTAACCTGCAAGGTGCTTACTGAGATAAATACTGCCTCACTTGTTCAGTGGCACACATGTTCTGCATGAGGTGTTGGATATTGTCATTACACTGCTTAGCCTTGAGCTTCTCTCATGAACAGCTGCTGGCTTACTAGCTAGAAGGGGGTAGGGTGAATTCTATGAATTCTAGTTATTGTTGTATGTGTAGAACACTAATTCTCCTCTGTTCTTTAAAATGTCCTTTACAGCCTTTGTTCTGCTTCTGTAAGTTAAAAAAATGCCTTAACAGGCAGTCTAATGATAGAATGTTATGGTATTTAGTAATGTAAATTCCCAAATTTGGTCTGGAAATTTAAAGCTCGTGACTTATCTACATCTTCCTTCTTTCCTTACTGTAGGAACTGGGAAAAGCACACAGACAAAAACCTATGGTAAGTATGCAATTAACTTAAACAATCTGAAGTTAGGGTGACTTGCTAGTTTGGTCTATCTAATGCTGTCTCCTGTGGCTCAAAAGTAACACTGTTTCAACACTCATATTTCAAAGTTTTATGCAAGTAGGTCTTTTTTCTAGCAATCTTAACTATAGTAATACTTTCTTAATTCTCATAGCCTCCAAAGCCAGAAGATCTAGCAGTCATCTGTTTCACCAGTGGAACAACAGGTATACCTAATTACACTCTGCATGATTATTAACTCAGGAAGCCCTCCTATTTTGTTTTCTAAGACTCTCCCCTGCTGCTGCAACCTTTTATTTTTAGGCAAGTAGCAGCTGGGGATATTTTATGATAAAGCTTCCTTCAGTTTTTCCTGATGATCAATACAGAGTTGCAGTGTTGTCAGTCTTGTACTTTTGGGCTTGGAAATAGGTACTGAAGCTGTATTACTGTTAGGCTCTTGCTCTAACTTAACTGTGTTTTTGTAGTAGCAGGAATTCCGTAGCTCATATGCACTGTGCTCCCCTGCTGAAGAACTGAAATGGAAAGCCAGCTGTTTAGATAACTCACAGATGTGAAGCATATGATAATGTCCAATACTGGTAGGGAGTGAAAAGGAAGAATACAATGATATTGGTTATACTTCTAAAGCAGATTTAAGAGCAGAGTTGTCTGAGCTCTTATTAGCTGCATCTCCACAAACTTTGAATTTGAAAAGCTGATCTAAGAAACATCTGTTTCTAGAGGATTTGTTCTCTTATTGAATTGAGTACTTACACATGAACTTAATACTTTAGTTGGTAATAGTTTTTGTAAAAACACATTAGTTGTCTTTTCTTTAATGCCCAGGATGGAACTGATTGAAATGCTATTAGCTTAATTTTACCTCTGCTTGGTTACTTAAAGGATCTGAGAAGTTCACTGTTGCATACAATTCACTGTTGCATACTGATGTGCTTCTTCTTTAGGAAACCCCAAGGGAGCTATGATCACTCATAAAAACATAGTCAGCAATTCTTCAGCTTTTCTGAAAACTACAGAGGTAAACTGCAAAGTTAACATTGTGGGTTTACTTGCATGGAGGGGAGCAACACTAAAATGTCACTTCAGTCATAATATATTAAGATTGAATTGAAAATGTAACTTGTCAGCACTCAGTCCGTGCTGGTTCAGAAGTCAATGTTTACCTAAGGCCCCTTTCTTTTACTCTGTAGGGTATGTGAGAAGCTGCATAATGTAATTCATGTTAAACCTAACAGATTTTTTTTATTTCCCATGCAAGAATGAATAAATCTATAAGACTTGAATAGTTTTAGTTGCATGATCTTAGTTTTTTCTTCAGTCAGCTCCTCCTTAGTTTCTTATGCATGTAACTCGTTGTGGACCAGAAACAGCAACTGAATACTGCTCTTGAATTAATGCAGGTCTGCTAGCTGTTTTGGGGGATGTTCATCCCCTCCTGACCCCACCAAGCTGATGCTATGTTAGTAACTATTGGTCCAGCACAGCTGGGGAACTTGCAGTTCTGCTTCTAGTTGTGTAGATGTGGCTGAAGTTGGGCCATAGAGTAACTCTTGGACTGTTCATCAGTATGGAAAAAGTCTAGAATAGCACAATCCCACTGCTGCCAAAGCCCATTTTGCTTAGTTAGAAGTGGGCTGGTGTCTTCAGCTGTGGTTGTTGGCGTGTTATGTGCTGTCATCTTACTGGGGAAACTATGGGTAGAGGACTGTATTTAGACCCCCCCAGTGGCAAAGTCCTTTACTGTGTTGTAGGCCAGGAGCACGTGGATAACAGCAGACTTCTCATGCAAAGTAGATATGTCAGAACTTCTGCGTACACTGTATATAGAATTAATTCTAAATTGAGCAACTGGTCTCATGCTTAGGTCATGTGAGGTACTTCTGATATGAGCCTTATGGTAAACTGGACTAATGAGCTTTGTGACCTACAGTGAATGTGTTTTCTTTTTTACCCCCAAGGACGAACCACTTTAATCTCCACACCATCCTCTGCTGTGTGTATAATGGAACTTCATGTAGCTTCTCTCAGAACTTGTTTCTATTCATAATCATATCATGATAATCTGAGCAGTTATTGTACATAGATGTAACACAATTGCAGCAATGACTTCTAGTACATATAGCCTCTTTAATGAATGAGAGACAGCAAGGCTCTGTTTTAAACAGAACTGTTGTGAGGGCTGTGCTCTAGAGTTCAGGTGCCTGCTTTCATTGTTTAGCTTAACGAAAATAATTCTATTTTGCTTAACTTTCACTTTCAGAAAACATTTGTACCTAGCCCTGAAGATGTTCTGATATCGTTCCTGCCCTTGGCTCATATGTTTGAGAGAATTGTTGAGGTAGGCATGTTTGTTTCACAGAGCTATTAAGAAGCTTATGTTTTCTTACAGGGATCTATAATAAACAGTACTGGTTTTTGCCTTTTACAGATATGCGAAAACTTGAGGTAAAGTTTTGGAAAACATCTCAAACATTAATTCTAGAGCTACTGTTAGTGAGAAACTGGTTTACTGGAACAAGAGACAATCCCTCCATATGCTTACTGCCTAGAAATTCCCTGTAACATAATCAGTGCAGCTCTAGAACTCCACACTATTCTTTGATCTGCAAAGTTATATAAATATTAATTGTATAATGTGGTGTTCTACTCTCTTAACCAACTTAAAATTCATTTTGTCTAAGCTTACTATTGCTTCCCATAAACTTGAATAAGAAGAGAGGCATTTTGTTTCAGTTGAGTTTTCTTCCAGGAAATGAAAATAGAATTTGTCATTAAATGGCATTGAAAGCCAAAGTTTTCTTGGATAGTTCTTGCCTGCAAGGCAGAACCTGGGGTTTCACTCCTGGGCATGAGGGGATTCAAGGCTGTCTTAATGTCGGCAATTTTAGTTATGGGTTGAAAGATCGTTACTAAGCGATATGCAACTGGAATAAGGTTCCTCAAATGTTATGTGTAATAGAGGCACAGATGTTTAATCATAAACATTAATGGTTCTACTTCAAGTTCAATTAACCTAGCTCCCTCAGATGAAATAGCAAACATGAATGTTGAAGCTGATTATTTCTCAGTTTATGTAGGGGAATGAATGACCTCCATGCAAGTGTGAGAAGATGCGTAGGAACAGAAACTTTTCCACAATTTCATATAGGAGCCCCGAGCTTTCTACTGAAAGGCTTTGATCTATATGTATATGTTTTTGTGAAGACTGGGAATAGATGTAGCCTCAAAGTATATAGATGTCCTTGTGACTTTAACACTTTTTTCACTTGGTAATGGTTATACTTCAGTGTCTGTTTTACTGATGTCTGTCTTCACCAGAAGGTACATGCTCTGTAGACATCAGCTCTACTCTTAATTGTGTAATAGAAAAAGATGTTTTAAAAGATAAAATGAGATCCAAACATTTTGTTCTATATTCCTCTGAGAGCTCTACAAAGTTGGTCCTTACATATGTATCTACATAAGGAGATAAGCAAGAATGCATTTAGAAGAAAGATAAATTTCATACTCTGAAGTAGGTATGAACACAGGGTCTGTGAGAAACTGTCTTGAATGTTCCTCTTGCAAAGTTGTCATTAGCTGATCCAGGCTTTTAGGAAGCCTGGAAACTAGCTGGGGTGTCAGTGAACTTGACAAGACAAACATGTTCTTGCCTAGCAAAGATGGTTGCTACCCTCATGCGTTTGCTGTTGCTTAGCAGATAGTGTCAAAATACAAGTGAAGAGAATAGTAACTTAACACTTTTTGTGCAGAAAAGGTAAAAATATATGGCAGGGTATGAAGGAAGTGTGGAGGAGGAGGAAGAAATAAAAAGCTAGTAGGTACAGAGAAACACAAATGAGTAGGGATGCTATTAAAAAAGAATAAGTAAAACTCTAACAAAATAGATTATTTAGGTTGTAATGCTATAATGTTATGGAAAACACAGCAATGACAGCAGAGTAACAGAGTCCCAGGCTGCAGCAAGTGAGGATAAACCCAAGTGCAGCAGCTGCAGAAACAAAGGAAAAAAGCTGCTTACCTTTAGAAGGCCTCAGGTAGGCAGGGACCTCCAAGATATGCTCACTTCCACTGCCAGCCCTTAAATGAAGCCTTGGAAGGGGTGGATCCTGGCTCTACCACCCCTTCCACTCACTCAGGTACATTGCATGCACCTGAGCTCCCCTGGGTTGGCCCTGCCTTCTGCCAGGTGCTCAGTCGCTGTTTCAGGATGTGACTTACTATTTCCACTACATAGGTGTAGTGGGTTGAGCTTCTAGACAGTCAGAGAGCATAGAACACTGCAGGATTAAGTCTGCCTCCATGGATGCAAGTCTAAAATGATGCAGAAATAAGCAGAGGCTCTGCTTACATTTTTCAGCAAACATCTTGATCACCTAATGACAAATCCTGTTTGTATCCTTGTTGTGAAACAGGAAGGAAAACTAGAGTGCAAGAGAATACTACACAAGCAGCGCACTGCAGGAATCTGACTTCAATGCAGGATTTTCTAGTACAAATAAAGGCAAAAAGCTCTAGTATATTTTTTGAATAAGCTTGTTAGATAATGCTCTGAATCTTTTGCTACCTCTGAGTTCTTGGCACTGGCTTATTTAACCAACTGCTTTTTTGGTTACGGGCTTTTGTGCAGTATTTGTTTCTATCCAAGTCTTTGGCCCATGTGCTTGCCATTTGATGTCTTGCCATTTGATCTTTCCAGTCCCATTTAATAGTCAGAGAATGCTGCAGAACTTGTCCACATCAGTGGATCCTGCACAGTCCATTCCACATTTAAAAGAAAAAGTAATACACATAGTTAGAATGCATCATACATACTATACATTTTTCAGACATCTTGTTTTTCTCTAACAGTGTGTAGTTCTGTGCCACGGAGCTCGGATAGGATTCTTTCAAGGGGATATCAGACTACTTATGGATGACCTAAAAACACTACAGCCAACTGTATTTCCAGTAGTACCACGACTGTTGAACAGAATGTTTGACAAGGTAAGTTTAAAGCTGAGTCTAGAGCTGTCCAGGGTTTTGAGGGACTTCCTGAAGTCTGTGCTGACATAGCAGAAGTAATTGTTGTGTTCTGGGATGCTATTGAACTACTGTGTTTTTCTAAAAGAGCAGAAAGTACAGGGAGTAGTGCTGAATGTATTAAAGCATTTTCAGGCAGCCAGCACTGGCATTGAAAAGTCTGACTAGGAGACTTGGTTCTCTCCAGCTTTATTAAGGGCTTACTGTTTTGCTTTGAGCAAGCTGAAGTCCAGTCTACACCGTGAACTTGAGGCTTAGCATCTGCATGCTGCATTTCTAGTAGCTGACTCATGGAAGGGGATTTGCAAATCAAGGTCAGGTGTCTGCTATGTTTGCATGGACACGTACAAGTTTCCTACATAGCAGCCAGTGATTTCTAGCAGGGAGAGCTACAAACCAGCCAGTCTGAAGTGCTGGAGAGATGGTGTGTCAATGGACCCGTTCTCTCCTGTGCTTGCTACTTGCCTTCTCAGTATCTTCTGATGCAATGGGAATTCAGAAGTAGAGTCCTGTTTAACCCTTTTTATGGAATATTTTAAATGATCCTTTCTATATATAGATGGTTGACCTCTCTTAGTGTACAGGCAGAGGAGCTGAAGGATACAAGCAGTCTGTGGTTGCCAAATAAATGGCAGACCTGTCTATGCTGTCTCTTTCATGAGACTAGAAGAACAGCAAGTAATGCAGCACCTCTGTTTAGCCCCAAGAACAAATAGCACAACTCCAATCCCTTTGGAAGGGGAGGAAATTCCAAGACTAGTTGCAGGTAGTGCTTAGAACTTTGCCCCTCATTCTGCTCCAGTCTTCTGTATTGGAATTCTGGAAATAGGGATAAAGCTTGGGTCTCCCTTCTCCTTCCACTGTGTTCTCTTGCTTGTTGTCCACGGTGCTATGATAATTTCATACTTCTTTGGCATATCTTCAACCTCTTACAGCCCTGTAGTAGCCTGGCATGTAAAGTTAGCAAGTGGAATGTTAAGGTGGGAAACCCCATAATGCTGAAGACCTGCTGGGTCTGTCTGTAAGTGAATATGCTAATATTGGTCTGGTGCTAAGTCTGCTCTGAAGCTTTCTGGGAACAACCAGAAGGAGCCTTTAAAAATGATCTTGAAGGCAAGCTTATAAATGCAAGACAAATTGCTGTTAGGCATTTCTGAAAAGATCTGTCTCTTAGAAAACCCCAGGTTTTATTGAGGTGTGTATGTACTTTAGAACATAACATGCTTAATTGGCGTTTCAAAAAAGCTAGAATTAAAAACTTGCTGCAAGTTTTTGCTTGCTGATATTTTAATATATTTTTCAATGACTAACTTGTTCATGAAAATGTGCGCTGTTGGTTGGGAAGAGAATTCAGTGCCGATTTAAATGAACACAAAAGGTAAAAAGGCCAAATCACAAATATCAGAATTACTGTGCTTACTAATAAGTTGTTTAATTGCTTGTTCACCGAGTCTTTATGCATGCTCCTATAAGGAGAAAAGAAGTCTCGGACTATTGCACTCTAATTCTATTTAATCTTTTTAATAGATTTTTGGACAGGCGGATACATCACTGAAGAAGTGGATGCTGGATTTTGCTTCCAAGAGGAAAGAAGCAGAACTCAGAAGTGGCATAATTAGAAACAACAGTTTCTGGGATAAAGTTATCTTCCGAAAAATACAGGTATACTCGGCAGTCTAGGTCTCTGTATTATCAATATTGAACCTTTTTTTACTGTTGCATTTATGTCTTCATTTTTATCTTGAAAAGAACTCCAAATGTGCCTACTTTCATACAGAATAGCAGTATGGTGTGCTCTTAATACTGGAGTCTAGAAAAAGCATCATCGTATCTCATCTACTTTGTAGTTTATAGGTATCACTTTGCAATTGCGAATTTGATATGGATGGTTGTAGTGTGATATGGCTTTCATCACTCATTAAAGACTATCTGGCTTCTCAGAGTAAAACTCTTGTTCCCTTCCTCTTGTTCTTATTGTATCAGATAACTGCAATGGGGGAGTTACTCTAAAAGTGTGGTGCTTCCTTCTTTAAAGGTGAACACCCTTCTTTGAAGGAGGAATGCTGAATGTTAGTACTATTTGTAGCCCCTACTGTCTCCTCACTGTTGGTCACTAGTAAGCATGCTGGTATTGTATCTGGTGCTATCTTGCAATGGCCCAAACTATTGTTGTACAACACCCTCCTGTGGCTGCTTTTATAGCATTTAGAACGTATGAGAAACCAATAGAAGGCAGGCTAAATGTAAGAAACCGTCACTGCAGGGCCATAATTTATATCAGCTTCTGGCTGAGCCTGCATTGCAGTGACACCACAGCATAGCCCTTGTAGATGCTATGTATTTGAGATGCCGTTAAAGAAATCGAAACATTTCAAAACTTTAGTCTCTTAACATTTGTGGATGGCACTTGTAGGTGGATAGTGGCTGAGGGTGGAATGTAAAAAGCCTCTGGAAATCTCTCTAAAATGCTTTTGGTGTCTGCAGTATCTTGTATCTGTTGTAGGCAAGTTTGGGAGGAAAAGTACGGCTCATGATCACAGGAGCAGCGCCTGTATCTGCAAGTGTACTGACCTTCCTGAGGACAGCTCTTGGCTGTCAGGTGAGTTTCCTAGCTTTCATCGAAAACCATAATGCTTTTAAGTACCTGAATAAAGACTTAATATAAGAGTTTTTATAGTGATCTGATTACATGGGTAGCTTTCCAGCATTTTTGGAAGCTATACAAGTACATATTGTCTTCTGGAGATTCTCATACCTCTGAGACTTCTATATTCATCTCAAAGATTTATGGTAGCTGAAATATTAACATCTAAACTAAAGGGGAAAAAAATTCATGGGATGCTGCAAGCAGTAATTAATGTGCTTGGATTAAGTTTCTGGGTCTTACTGTGCTTACAGAAGTATTCACACCAGGACCATCCATGTCCAGGGCAGGGAGGTTGGAACTAGATAATCTTTACCGTCCATTCCAACCTAAGCCATTCTATGAGTCTGTTGTAGAGGATCTTTTCAATATCATATAGTATTGTTGCTTTAAAGGTGAGATCGGGTAGAATTAGATTGCTCAATTGCATTTCTCTTCAAAGCCTCTTCCAAGTACGTGCTTTTTTGAGATTAAATCTAAAGAGGCAAAATCTAACAATGGCACAGGATGGAATAAATATGGTGAAATAGATTTCAGGGGTAGAAAACATTGAAATAGTAAAAATTGAGGCTTCTGTGACTTGAATTTCTTCAGTAGTGTGCTTGTATAGCAATGTTGTGCACAGAAAAGGAATTCTGTCTTGTATACAATAAAAACAGAGCTGTGATGAGATATAGGGATTGTCTTTCTGGCTTTCTTAAACAAACCTGTCCTTAAAAAATATGAAGTCATTTCTAGTGCCTTTGTTCTTAGTCTCTTCCTGTTGCACTCTGTCACTTTCAGTTCTGATCTATGCAGGTGTCACACATGGCATGTGAAATACTGTGAAATACTGAGTAAGTATTGGAACTGAGGGTGGAATATTATTACTTGAAAGTGTGTATTGAAATAAAACTTCTTAATATGGCAGTATTCTTTAGAATAATCCTCAGTATCTTCTAAACTTAATCTGGATTAGGAAGAAAGCAAAATACTTACTTTAATGAAGAAAGTATATTGAAAAGTAAGAATTCTGAATAAGTGTTGGTTTTCCTTCCTAGTTTTATGAAGGATATGGACAGACTGAATGCACAGCCGGATGCTCACTGTCAATGCCTGGTGACTGGACAGCAGGTATAGTGTTTAATGGTCGACCTGCCTGTTGAAGTTCAGATTGCTATAGAAGCCCCAACTGTGTGATTTTTCTTAATTACACATGGTGTGAAGAATAAGACTATAGCTTTCAAGTAATGTAAGAAAATTTTGAAAGACTCATATGGAGTTATTACTCTTAAATAGCTAGGAATGTTCAGTAATTCTTTTTCCTTTCAGAAGGCTATGCCCTTGTGAGTTGAAGTAGATGTAGGAGAGAAGAGGTTGTAGTATTAACTTCTAGTCTTGTAGAATAGAAATCTGTTCATAACACTGGAAGTTCAAATGATGCTTTCTAGTGTTGGAACAGTCTCTGTTTGTTATCTGTTTTATTTCTAGCTCCCAAACTGTTATAGTCCTGATATATGAAACTTACTTTAATAGTTTTGCTAATTTAAAATGTCCACGGTCCATGGTCTGGTTATACTGTAAAGATAGCGAGCCTGGGTACACAGTTCAGTTAACAATTTTCTGTGGGTATCTGAGAATTTAATGTTGTCATGGTTTTATGATTTTTGTTATTGGTATTCCACGTGGTTTTAGACCCAACAAATTAAAACTATTACTATACTGGTGTTGGTCTGTGTGTTACCAGAAATTGTTCCTTTTTTTTATTACTTTAGTATATGGACAGCTTATTACTTCTAGAATCTGACTAAAAATCCATTCAGGCTTTTAAAGAATTTCTGTTAATTAGGTCACGTTGGAGCACCGATGGCATGTAATATCATAAAGCTTGTTGATGTACAAGAAATGAATTACTTGGCTGCCAAAGGAGAGGGTGAGGTGAGTAATTTCAGAATGTCAAGATTTCTTGGAAAATAAAAGGAAAAAATTGCCTGAGCAGGTAACTGATCTGCAGTCACAAATAACCAAAACAAACAGAAGGATTGTGCATTATTTGCTTGAGTAGAGATGAGTCATTGGATTTTAATTCCCAGAAATGCTGAAGAGTTATTTTTCATTTGTTGGTGAAAGGCTATCTTTTGGCAAGTGGAGAACAGCATTAAGATTCTTTCCAGTTGTGTGTATGACCTAATTGCTAGTTCTCTTCAGTAGTTTTTTCATCTTAAATATGCTCTAGAAGTATGATTGTTAGAGAAACTGAGGATGTATTTTCGTAGTGAAAATATATATAATGTTTTTCTTGTACTCACTATTAAATTTTGCTGAACTGGGAGTGAGTTTGGACTCAAATATGTTAGTCTCTTAAAATTAAGTATCATCTTACTCTTTTGATTCAAATTTCCTCAGTGCAATCTTCTTTGGATTTAACGGAAGTGGTATAATTTGTTGCACAGCACTGAAATTCACAGCTGTAAATTTGCTTTGCCTGAAATAGATCTTCCTCATTGTTTGCTCTTCAGTTTCTGTCATCAGCTGGATTCAGCGCTTCTAGTCCTTCTTTCTGAGAATAAGCTTTCAATATTCTCAGCCCTGTCAGCCTTTCTCTTCACTTTAGTCAGTTATCCATGTTCAAGAAAGAAACTTCTGAGTAGAATTATGTTTATATGCAGATGAGGTCTTAGTGCCAGTTAGAGGGATATAGATAAATGATTTGCTGTCCCTACTGGGAGAAGCATCACCTACTGCCAGCCAGTGATTGTAGGAGTCATGAAGTTTGATGAAGCAGCTTTTGACTTCTCTAGGACATGTAGAGGAGAACTATGTATCTTTCCAGGTAATCTCTCTTTTGTAGCAAAAGTGACTTAGTTTTTAAAACATGACTTTGGTTTGGTCGTGAATTTGGTACTGTCCCTGCAAGGTTCTCAGGGCCCTCACTAATGCTCTGACCTCCCTCAAACTGATGACATCTTTTATTCACTTGTACAGTAGTTCAGTTCTCCAGTATGTTTATTTTATGCCAGGGTAAGCACTAAAAATGTTTGGGATGAGTTTTTTAATTAGTTTCTGAACTATATTAGTAACTTCCTCTAGTCTGAGAATTAATGGGCATTAGTCAGTTCCTTGCCTATTTTACAATTGTACTAATTCCCTAGAGTAATGGTTGACCTAGTATTTGTCAGTCGCTATTAATTTTTATTACCAGTTCGGCCTTGATTTCGCACTGGATTCTCTATCTAACTCTTCCAGGGTTATTCTGAAGTCCTGATGACTATTAATAATAATGTAATATGTTGGCACTTTTCATAACTTTATAGGCATATTTTTATCATCAGAATCCCCTACATCCAGTTATACCCTAAGATTACTCTTAAAGCTTTCTACTTGTAAGAGCTTTTTATTATACTTCATACCAATGAAAAATATCTCAACCTGTGCCTGCCCCGCACAAAAAAAGGCCCCTACAATAAAAAAAACCAGTTCAATTAATATTTTGTTACTGTAGTGGTGGTTGTTGAGAACTGTTGGAGAGAGCATTCCTTACAAAAAATGATTAATTTTCCTTCATAGTAACATACATCAACAAATGGCTGTCTTTCAGGTGTGTATAAAAGGGCCAAATGTATTCCTTGGCTATTTGAAAGATCCTGAAAAAACAGCAGAAGCTCTGGACAAAGATGGCTGGCTGCATACAGGAGATATTGGGAAATGGCTACCAGTAAGTTAATGTATATAGCTGAAAGGTATTTCTGTGGCTATTAGCAATAACTTAACAAATTAAAAATATATATATTTGTTTTTTAATTCATTGTATTTTTTTAATATGTAACATTACGAGGAGAATTGTTATGTAGAAACGAATCTGTATATCTGGGGCTGAAAATAATAATAAAAATATAGTGTGAACCTGAGACCGCCTCTAGTTCAGGCTAGATGGGTGCAGAGCCTGTTTTAACCTTAGTTTGACAGTGCTCTGGGTCTAGCCAGTATTCTCCTGATAATAGCTTCCATCAATAAACTGTCTTGAATCGTGCACAGCATTTGAGTTCGTGTTAAGACAGAACCTAAGCAGTATTGCTTCTGGTCCGTTCTTGAAAGCTGAAATAGAATTTGCCTCTACTTATTTCTTGTTCATACACTTTAATTCTGGTGCATTATGTGATCTGCTGTGATGCATTGTGTAGACTGGTTATCACTTGAAGTGCCTTTTCTGAGTGGAAATTATTTCTGTCAACAGAATGGTACATTGAAGATCATTGACCGGAAAAAACACATATTTAAACTAGCCCAGGGAGAGTACATAGCACCAGAGAAGATAGAAAATGTGTATCTGAGAAGTGAAGCACTTGCTCAAGTGTTTGTCCATGGAGAGAGCTTGCAGGTAGGTATTCTGGTAATTTAAAAAATAAACACAAGGGAGAGATGGTAGAAAAGGGTTTTCCTTTCCTCCATGCTGCCTTTGAGATTAGTCTTTACATTTCATAGAATGGTTTGAGTTGGAAGCAACCTTTCAAGATGATTTAGGCCACCCTTCCCTTTGCCATGGTCAGGGACATCTTTCAGTAGATCAGATTGCCCAAAGCCCCATCCAACCTCACTTTGAACACTTCCAATGTTTGGGCATCCACAGCTTCTCTGGGCAACCTGTCCTAGTGTCTCTGTTTAGTGTTGCGCACTTCAGTTCTCAATCCACTTTGGATTCCACCAGTTACAGAATATGCTTCTGGATCTAGTTTCAGACCAGGTAGTAGAACTGGATTAATTTAATTGGTTACTAAGCACTATATATAAGCTGCTAAAAGTGTACGTGGAAACTTTAAGGAAAAAAAGTGACATTGTTAAAACTGCCACCCAAAACCAGGCAGAAAACCAATAAGAAGCATTTAGGAACCACTGTTGCTCTAAGTTTGAAATGAATAAACAAAACAAGAAAAAAAAAAAAGTACTTAAATTTCTTTTTAGGCCTTCTTAATAGGTGTTGTGGTACCTGATCCTGAGACTTTGTGCAAATGGGCCAAGAAAAAAGGATTTGAAGGCTCATATGAAAAGCTATGCAAAAACAAGGTGAGTAAATAGCTAAGTAAACACCTAGCTGTTCTGCATCAACTGTTTTTTAACTGTACAATGTATTCTTGTATCCACAGGATGTCAAAAAGCACATCCTAGAAGACATGGTGCGAGTTGGTAAAGAATCTGGTTTGAAGTCATTTGAACAGGTAAGATGCTGATTAGACTTGTTTAAAGAATTAGATGCTCAATCTCTAACAACATAGTCAGACTAAGAACTGGTTTTAATTTGCATTTGGAAATATCTTAAAGTAATAGGCTTTTTTATGGTGACTATTAAAAGCCTTGTGTATTCCGAAGAATGTAGCTTGGTTACTGACTGTTTGTTTTCCAGGTTAAAGACATTATTGTGCACACAGAAATGTTTTCTATTGAAAATGGCCTGCTGACACCAACACTGAAGGCAAAGAGACCAGAACTACGGAAATATTTCCAGTCACAGATAGATGAACTCTATGCTAATACCAAAATGTAACAGTGGATTGAGTAGAGTGGCACACATCTGATGTCTACTGTTGGTCTTCACATCTGTAATTTGACTACAGCAAATATAGGGAAGGAAACTGTGCAATCAAACTTGTACAAAAATGGGATGGGTACTTGCCATAGGAACATTGAAGAAATGGAACACTGCCTTACTGTCAAGTTGTGTTGCATACTGTTTTTATGGTGACCTACAATTTCCAAAAAGAGCCTTAACTATAAATGGTAACTATATATAAGTTATTTAAGACTTCATTGGCCAAAAATGGGACTCTCCTTAACCAAGGAGCTAAGATTTTCTTATTGCCAGCATGTTTGCTGTCTGCAGTGTATCTTGCAGTTGTCAGTTCAAAAAAGGATTTGGCAGGTTTGAAAATGCCTCTTAAGTATCTTGCTGCCTCAGGAGGGTTACTTAGTCTGGGGGGAGGGGAGAGAAAACCCATCAACACAAAGCCTTACAGTTATACAGCTAATATTGCATCTTAATTGGTCCTAATATTAACTGGAGTTAGGCAAGGGTTTCTTCCCTTCTGTATCTACAGCCAGTTCTGAGGCTTACTTTTATAAGGTAGAAGTCAGGACTCTGTACAAAGGAGACTGATTAATACAGGTTCAGGCAAGCTTGCATTTGGTGACTCTGCACTAGAAGTGTAGATAAAGTTAATTCAGCAAGTGTAGCCTTTGCTGCATTAACACAATTCCAGAGTAGTGCCTGTCCAGTTAGTGGGCAGATTCTAACTCTGGCAAGAACACTAGAGATCTAGAAACAAAAATGATGTAAGAGGCTGAGCTATGCTGACGGTCAGGTAAGTGTCGCACCTGTACTAGTCACTTGTTTCCCCATGATGAATGCGGATTTAAAATGTGTTTTTTAAAAAGTGCCAGGTCCTCTAAGCAGAACAGCTTCTGACATAACCTCCATTTTCTGTGCTTTGTGTATGAGCCACAAAATGTATGAGTATTCTTCATGGAATAGCAAAATAGGTCAGGTAGAATGTTTTTTGCCTGATGCTTTGCAGTAATTGGAAGTATTCAGATGTGCCAACAAAAAGTGTTGGCACTGGATGGGTATTTGTTCAGGGGTAAGAAACAAATTCCCAGATAAACTACAGAACTATTTACCTTTTGTTTCAGAAATCAGCAGAAATAAGCCTTATGACAACAAGTCTTTTGCTATCCTTAACAGAGTTGGTTTTGCATTAGAACTCATTACTGTTTTTTGAAAACATGGATATATGTAAGATACAAGCACAACAAGGTTTGCACTAAGATTTGTGTGATTGTAATGCACTACTCTGTAGCATAATTTCATACATGTGTGCAATTAAGGTACACAAATCCAAGTCAACTCTTAGAGCAGTAGTTTGTTACATTGGAATTCAAATGTTTGCTTAGTGTTGGCTATTTCTATGTTTTATAAAACCAAAACAATTTTCAAAACCAATGAAGGAAACCAAAATAAATATTTCTGCAATTCAACTCAGTGAAGTGTTTGTTTCTTCAAGTGAAAATGCTGCTGACTACTTACTACAAGGTAAGTGCTGTCTGTATATGCTTTGTTTGGAAGGTAAACCTGCTTTGATTTGGTATTTATGTGCAAGTTCTTGACCAACGTCTGTAAGAAAGAGATTGTTATGTAACTTGCCCCATCAGTATTCCTTAAATTTTTTTTGACATCAGTATGGTCTTCGGCACATGATGCACTTACCACTGTAATTTAAGTGAAATTTGTAGCTTTACCAGTCTTGCACTGCTTTTGGGTGGTTGGTGTTATTGTTCCCTTGTGTGTATTTATCCCCACTTCCACTGTGCACCTACTGTGTATCTAGCTTTAATCTGGGGAACAATAGGAAAGAGTTAATGGGCAGACTCTGCAAACCGTGGTAGATGAAGCGTCACCAAGATTGTTTATAGCTGTTCCTATGCTTCTGTCCATAACCATTATAGACTTGAGTACTTCTGTGTGTTCTTTATGCATTCTTTCTCCACAGAAGGGACTCCTTTTTGCAACAAATTCTATACTGTGTTCAAATGTGTATGTTGCTTGGACAGACAGTGTAGTTGTTGTTCCATGTCTTACAATGAAAATAGCTAAGGAGCTGAGTCTAAGGTTAATTTTTCTCACATACTGTCAGAGAGCGCCTTCTGTGGGAGCCAGGCAGCACTATCATCTGTACTATTGCTTGTTGCCTAAGGCTTATGGTCTACCAAATGGAGCTTTGTTGCTACATCAAACAAATTCTGAGTATAGAGATATTAGCTATTAATACTAATGTGATACTGTGCTTCCCATTTTAGATGTGTGGGGTGGGTGTAGGCAACAACAGATCTTTGGAAGGATACCTATACCAGTGGATGAAGAGCTGGGGCATGGAAAGGGCACTTCTCCAACGTTTTGGAAACCAGATGGATTTTGTTCTGTTTTCAAGTGGCTATACTTTCTGTGAAGTAGTTAGTTAGAACCCTAGGGGACCTTACTAGTTAGGGCTCCTGGGACCCAGCTTTAGAAGGTATTGGAGTGTGGTCCAGCAGTGCTGCCTGCTTCTAAACTACCACCTCCTAAAAGCACAGCCAGCGCCGAACAACATGTGATTTGCCGGTCCAGCTGGATGCCACTTTTGATGACGTGCTGAAAGGACATCTCCCTCCAAATCACTGAGGAAATAGGGGGGTGACGGGGCGGTACTGAGGGCGGGGACGGCTCGCCGCCCGCCAATCCTCTCAGCCGCTCGTTCCCGCCGGGGGGCGGGGCGGGACGCCTCAGGATCTCGCGCTTCCGCTTCCGGCGGTGACCCGCGGCTGCTTTGAATCGCGGCGGCGCGGCGCAGCCGTTGGGCGGTGAGGTGAGGATTGTGGCTGCTCGTTTTAAGACGCGGAAAGCGTATCTGTATTCAGGGCTGTTCTTCGGCAGCTTTGTATTCAACTGTAAGCGGTTTAGTAAGATGTCTTCCAAGAAAAGAACGAAGAGAAATCGTACTGGAGATGAATTCAAGGTAAAATTCTCCACTCTGAGCTTAATTAATCCTGTGTTGCTTTACCGTGCATTTGTGTCGTTGTTTCCGGAGGGTGCCGTGCCGCTGGGGCAGTGCTTCCTGTCAGTTCCTTCTCCTTATGCACAAGCAGCAGTGAGAGAACTTCACCCCGTGTTTGCAGGTGAACGGAACGGTTACAAACATTTAATGAACTGATGCCCTTCCCTTTCTGTTCGAGTTATTCTGTGGAATACTTAACTTACAAACTAATTCTAACGTCTATAAGAAGCTGTGCTAGAGCTTTTCATTTTTAAATTGGAAAGCATCCAATTGGGCAAACCATGTGTGAATATAGAGATGAAAGGAGATGCTTTAATGCCTGAAAAGGAAAAGGCTGCAGGTCATAGAAAGCAAGTATCAGACAGCTCTAAGATTACTAGGCGTGTGTGCTTGGCTTTACAAAATAAGATATAAACTTTATGCTACATGTAATATAAATCATAGAAACATGCCATAGAATGGCGTCATTTGGAGGGGACCTTAAAGCCCTCCCAACCCCTGCCGTGGAGTGGGTGCCCCCCACCAGCTCAGGCTGCCCAGGGCCTGTCCAACCTTGGGTGCCTCCAGGGATGGGGCACCCACAGCTCTGCGCAGCAGTGCTAGTTTACTCAGTGCCCTCTGAGTAAGGAATTTCTGCCTAATATCTAACCTAACCCAGCAGTATATGCTGGTTTTATTCCATTGCTTCCCCTAGGGAAAAAACATAGCACAAGGGGAAAAATGTGTGCTCCGAATGTTCTATTTCGTAGGTTAGTAGTCAATGCAGTCCATATTAAATTAATTTCTAGTAAAAAAAAAAAAATAAATCTTGAAATTCATTGTCATATTTAGTCTGTTGTACACTCAGTCAGTGGGATGACCGAGCTGTTAATTTTGTACCCTACCAGGAACACAAAGGCAGTTCTCATCCTCGCCGGAAATTTCTTCTACTTGAGGAACCTGATGTGTCAAGGATATCGAAGGTAGCAGGTGTAAACCAACTCGAGGAGTTTTGTGATTCATTTGGTTAGTATGAACCGAATGTCTGATTTTTCATCAGCTAAACATCTCAGTGCTTACCTAAGAAGCGGCGCTTCGTTGTCTGAGGGGGAAAAAAAGTTAGTGAAAGTAGTCAGATAAATATATGAAAGACTGATACAAGTTATAGCAAAGAAAGACCTTAAATAAAATACTAAACCTTTCATTTACTCTATACCACATGTACATACGTATATGCTGAGCTTTCATGCACCTTCACTTTCAGTTTTTAAAGAAATAAAGTTGTAGCAGCATTTAGGTTGGAAAAGACCTTCAAGATCATAAAGTCTCAGTCCACTGCTAAGCCACGTCCCTGGGTACCGCATCCGCTTGTCTTGTTAGTCCCTCTGGGGATAGCGACTCCACCAGCTCCCTGGGCAGCCCCTTCCAATGCCTGACCACCCCTTCCATCAAGAAACCATTCCTGACTTCCGATCTAAACCTGCCCAGTGCAACTTGAAGCCACTGCCTCGTGTCCTGTGACTTGTCTCCTGAGCAAAGGATACCTACACCGCCTTGCTGCAGTGATGAGGTCCTCTCAGCCTCCTCTCCTTCAGACTAAGCAGCACCGGTTCCTTCAGCCACTCCTCATAGGCCTTGTTTTCCAGGCCCTACCAACAGCAGATATAAGTATAGACACTGAAACTTCTGACTGCAGATACTTTTCCTAACATTCAAATGTTACTTTTAACAATTACAGCTAGAGTGAGCAAACCTCAGAAATTCTAGATGCTGAATGGCAGACAGTGCTAATATACCTGTGTTTGTCTTGACAGATGGGAACAATTTTATACGGCTTATTTTCTGTTCTTCACAGATCAGCCTTTGCACAGTACTGCTGTGGATGCTTGTGGAGAGGAGCACTCAGAAAATGAATCATCTAGTCATGTTCCAGCTCCACAAAGGACAAATGTAGAAAGAAGGTCTGGTGGAAAAAAAAATAATTGCCAGCATTTAATTTATCTTTTTTTAGACTAAATGGGGGAAATGTTCTATTTGTCTGGTTTCTCTCACTGCTTGTTAGACAGATGCTTAAAATCTTCCAGGTAGAAAGAAAAGAGAGTAAGAAAAGCAGGGAAGGTAAAAATAATAATAACAATAAATTAGCCTGCCTTCTACCAGCAGTACATTGACTTAAATAGTTAATGGATTATTTTTTTAAGGAAAAGAATGCCTTTGTGAGGTACTTATTTGTTCATTAAATCTTGGTGTCATCAAAGTTTGACAAGTGGCAAAACAGTAACAACAGGTTAACAGGTAAAAAGCTGTTAAGCTATATGCAACAAGAAAAATAACTGAAAGCACCTTTTAATGCAAGTTTTAGTGCTTTTCTTGTCTGTTAATTCTGGTTTGGTGCCAGTCTTAGTTCAGTGAAGGTCCTATTTGAAGGAATTAACCAGACAGTAATTGTGCTTGTGTGAGGGTATGCATTTCTCTTTTATTTCCCCCTCAGCCCTCCAATCCCCAAAGGACCTCTTCATTCCTCCTAAAATATACCAAGTAATGGTTTTCTCACTGTTTCAGAGTTTCTCCTGAAAACAACACGGCCATCCCAGTGGATAGTTAGAAATGATTTCTAAACTGTTGTGAGCTTTTCTGTTGAGGGATCAGGATTCTGCCCCCTTTATATGCCATTGGAAGCTTTTAGTGTAGCTTATTTAAAGGAGTCAAACTGCACACAGCAGTACAAAATGTTCCCTGAAGATTTTGTTGATTGTGTGTGGAAGATATTTTTTTCCCTCAGTGCGTGGTTGGTTTACATGTGGGTATTTTTCCTTTTTTCTAGTGAAAAGATGCACTTGAAGACACCTGAAGGTGACGTTCATGAGTCCAACCAAAGCGGTTCTGTACACGAGCCCCTAGCAGAGAATCTGGTACAGAGAAAATTGCACGAGCGTATTGGTCAATTTGACTTTAGCTTTATGCCACGCCTGCATTGGGTAATAGCAGGGAAGGAAGGGCTTTCCTTTGCTTTTTGATACTTAGTTGCATCCCAGATAAGTAAGCCTAATAATATTCTTGTGAGATGGCCAAGTGTTAGGTGAACTTCTTAAACCTGCAGCGGTCACATCAGTGGGGAATGTAAAAAACCAGGGTCCTGCAGGCTGTTTTATTGCTCATTTGGGAATATCATTTGGGAAACTTTCTCTCTTAATTTTTCAAATGAGTATAATTACATCTGGAATATATTTTTTCAAAGAATGCCATACTACATAATATATAAATTGCTTATTCTTGTTTGGTACTGAAGAGCACACTTGTGGCAGAATTGAATTTTTCGCTGGTAAAAAGAACTTTGAAAATATATTAGAATTGGACTAAAGCCAATTGATTTTGAATGAGTGTTTTTCCATGCTCAGACCTCAATTAGTGCAAAATACTTCTGGCCAGCTTAGCTTCTGGGTCTACGGAAGGAGAACTACCTACCCACAGACTTGAGAAAGTAGGCCTGTGATAGAAGAAGCTGTGCAGTGCTTTGTGTAAAAGCTTTTCACATACTGAAATTCATTGGAATTATTGAGATACATGTTGTAAAATTCAGGACATGGTGTTAGACTTTCATCAGTAAGCTGCACGTATGAAGAACTGTTGTAGGTTTGCTGTTATGTTACAGAAAGCATTCAAAGTCTGAAAATAATTGAGACAGATGTAGGTGAAAAGGTGAGAAGGAGCTGTTGATCAGAGAACTGTTACTATTGATGCCTGTGCTGAACCGAGGGGCCTTGAGCTGCTTACAGTGTTCTTCCTGCTGTACGACCAGTACCTGCTGTGTATCTGCTTTGTGCAGCCAGGCAGCTGCTGTCCCTTTGCAGCGTAATCACTGTGCTGTGATTCTGGTGAAACAGACCTAAGTAAATGTTACCAACATTTCTGTCGTGAAATACTGAAATGCTTCTCTGCGTTCTGCCTAATTACTCTCTTTCAGAATTTTAAATGAGTGCACCTAGGTTCTTCTTAAAAGTTAATCTGCTTTTTTTATATCACAGAATGCTCCAAATACTACTCAATCTGAGGTGAAAAAGAAGAGACCTTCAAAGAAGAGCACACCAGATTCTTCTGGTAAAGTAGACCTTTCAAAACTCTTGTATAGCTTTTCCTCATTCAAGATCAATACTTTTCCCTAACTCCGTGGTTTTGATTTCTCGTATGTAGCAGCATACTCTTCTGGGAGGTTCCAGTTTTAATTTGGGCCTAAACACCCATTAGCAATGGATAAATCAAGAAGCTGGTGTGCCACATAGTTCTGATTCCTGTAGTTTGTGTCCCTGGACTTGTCTATCCCTTGCTGGAGGGATGGAGCACAGGTGGTTTGCATTATTCTTTGCGTGTACTTGGTTTCCTTTGGAGAGAAGCTTGGGTCCCTGGTTATATGGAGCTGTAATGTGCCCCAGTAGATCCCTTGGTCTGGGTGCCTGGAGCACCCAGGGTTACCCTGATTTACAGCACAGATGCAATGTAAAGACCTTTGAGACAGGGAGCTTCAAGACCGTGGCATTTTTTGGTGGAAAGAAACTTTCCCAGGGGCATCTTGTACTTCAGTGTAACGGGTTACAATTCCAAGGAAGCCAGATTTACATTGAGGTGTGTGTGGAAAAACTTAACATTTTTATAGAATTCGTTAATATTGTTATTTCCAAGCTTAAAGAAAGATATTGTTATATGGCTACTTCTGCAACATGCAAGGTATCAATAGGAAATTGATACAGATATGATATAGCAATTCACGACTCTTTGAGTAACGCAGGCTCCCCAGACTCAGGCTGATAATTCTTACAGCTGGTAGTGTTTGTGTCACTGTGCAGTTTATCAGTTGGTGTAATTATGTGCTACTGGACTTTCTTGAAGTGATGAAGAGTAAGTAATAGGATTATATGATTGATCATTCGAATCTTTGTGTCCCTCTATAGTTTTCCAAAGTTATTATAATTGCTTAGCCTACAACGTGGAATGAATTAATATTTTCCTTTCTAAAAGTTTCGTATTAAAATATTCACAATTCTTAGTTATTTTAGTGGGGGGTACAATAACTTCTCTGTTATTTCAGAGCGTGTACCCGAACTATATAATGCTTGTCTTTATTCTGCTGTTTCAGTTAACGGCCCATCTTCTGTACAACTTTGGTGTCCCAATGAGCTGAAAAGATCATCCAGAGATATCACAGAACTGGATGTTGTTCTGAGTGAATTTGTAAAGATAGCAGCAAACTACAGGTGAACGTTCTGCTTTCGTTTGACTGAATGCTCAAAGGTGTATAAATAAATGACGTGCTTTTTTGCTAGTGGAGTGACCCTTAAGTAATGTAGCATTGCTTAGTTACGTGTTGGTATTATTTTAATGACTGTTAGGTTTCTCTGACACGTTTTTAACATGTGATCTTAAGGAGGTGATCCCCAGGAATTTGGAACTTTTCCAAATAAAAGAACAAGACATCTCAGTTGATGTTTTCCAGTGTAGAAATTCGGTTATTGCTAGCATGTGGATGACCTGCAGCTGCTTGTGCTACTAGCTGTTTAACACTGGATTCAAAAGAATATTTTTGGGTGAGATTTCTCCTCCACTAAGACGGATGAGTTGTGTTTTATCCCTCTGGCTTCCCTAGACAAAGCGTGGAATCAAAGTCCTGCAGAAAAGCTATCAGTGCCTTCTGTTCTGCTTTCGAGGACCAAGTCACTGAGCTTGTAAGTACGCAGTAAAGGAAAGAAGTGGTAATGATTACAGAGCTATGCGTTACACTGCAGTATGGATTGTCACTGTAGTGAAAATGCCGATGGCTTTACATCGTCCTTTAAGCTCTTACTTTATGATACTTTACATTTTCTGTCTCCTGTCAGGTTGAGTTAAATGAGATCATAGTTACTTGTATGTTATGACTTGTTGCCTCTGTGCTGACTTTTATAAGAATTGCATTTAGACAGTACTGCTATCATGGAAACACCTTGCGAAATTGTCAGTTTTTGAGAATAGGGAAGCATCTCATAATCTTGAAGTAACCGTGATAATTAAAGCATCGTGCAGTAAAACTGGAGAGCTGTACAATTTGAGTGAGGAAGTAGTTATGGAAGATAATTGAAAAACTCACAGCCTGTGTCTTAATTACTCCTGTGTAGCAGGCTGACTAAAGCCTCTAACAACTTAATGGAAACCATCATTTTTTAGTGAAGTGTGAACGTATCTATCAAAAAACCCCCACCAAACTACTAGCTTCGAAGACTAAGAATTAATCTCACTAATTACAGCTAGTAAAATAAAGTCAAACTTTGTTGTGATAAGTAAAATGTATGAGTACTAGAATTATTGTTCTAAAGCGATTCACTGGAATAAGCAGGTTTAAAATGACTAGATTAATACACTTCCTGTAAAGTAATAGGAAAAATAGCACAGGTAATGTTACAGTGGATGTAATGCTACTTGGTGCAAGGTGACTAATGGTGTGCAACAGTCTTCCTCTGGCATGGGGAAAGAATTGGTAAACAACTGAGACACCTGTAATATTCCTTTGGAACAATGTTTTATTAAATAGCTTCTTGATGTGATTGCAAAGTAATTCTTGCAACCGTGTTTTTAGGAGTATAGAGGTGAAATCCAGATTCGTCACCAATCTTCTCTTCTTCCACAGATAACAGAAGTCCAGGAATTAAAGAATACGAAGAAAAAAAATGCTAAGGTAATTACATGTCTGAAATAGGTGCTATCACTGGAATCCACAGCGTGCAGAGGTGATGCTGAAAATTCAGACGGTCGGGTGGAAGAAATACTTGACAAAAAAAGTGCACTGTACTACAGAAACAAGAGCACAAATGCAAGATAAAGAACCTCTAGAACACTTGGGGAAATGGGCTGAAGTAGCATGGTGGAATGCAAGCTGCATACGTGTGCTGTTGGACTACAGACATTCATTAGGACATGCATGGTTTTCATGCACATGAACTACTCTATTTCTTACATGCTCGTTTATTTTTAGCAAGCACTGGTGAGGCCTCTGGAGAACCAATTAAATATTGGAAGCTCACCTTCCAGAAACAAATGTGGAATTCAGAAGAAAGCAGCAAAGGCCTATGGGGATAGCACTGGATTGTTTAAAGGAGAGAAGTCTAAGGGAGATGCATTCTCTTAGTGCATGCAAGACTTTTGTTCAGAGAAGGCAGTTCCTCTGTTCGTTCAGACTTGAAATGCAGAAGAGGAAACACAGACAGCTGGAGAAACTAGTGTAGGAACAAAGAACTTTGGAGTGGTTTCATCAGGAGAGAAGTGAATGCCCCAACAGCAGGGAGATTTAAGAGCAAGTTAGGCCCCGTCTTCCAGTGGCATATTTTAGGTACAGTTGATCTCTCATGTGAGAAGTGTCTGTAGAACTGTGTACTTTGAAAGAGCTGTAGAACTTTGGACCTTGTTGTAATTCTAAGTGTGAAAGAGCAGTTGGACCAAACACAGAAGATTGAAATTTGTTCTCTTTGTCCTGAATATCTCTCTTTATTTAATTATTAAACAACCTAACCTACTTAGCAGCCACAAGCGGTGTGCACAGGTTAACCTCTTCAGCAAACTTTTTGATGACTAGGCAGCTTTTAACAAACAAAGTGTATTCTGACAGGTAGCAATTAATGTGCTAAGGATGAAAAGCAGTTTGAGCTCGTACAGTAAACTACTCTGTAAAAATGAAAATGTTAGTATGCATCCAGCATCCACAGTTGCTTTTTCTTATTTTGACCTTTATGCATTTGTTTAAACTCAAGTTTATAGCTCCAAAATGTAAATTTTTAGAGCATTTTTTAAAAGCAGCTATTAAAGACAGCTTTGTTATGCTTAATTCCATAGTTCCAGCAGTCGTACTGAATCATACGCATTAAAACCTCAAAGAAAAATACAGCCTTCAGTGTTTGAGTTGTTTGCCTGTGAAGTCACAAACAAGCTCAAAGACTTTCCTCATTTGTTACAGGTGGTGGCAGACATCAACAAGAAAAGGCAGCGACTGATGCAAGTCAGAGAAAAGCTAAGTAGGTATGTGTCTAATAATGCACAGTAATAGCCTGAAAAGCTGGAGGAGGTTAGTATTTTTTTTAACTCTGAATTAAAAGCAACTTTTACATTTTATTTTGGTGAAACTCTAATTCCGTTCTGTATTGTTTTGTGCTTTTTACAGGAGCTTAGGGTAACCCTTCCATGTTTCAGTTTGCTAGATAGAGTAATTCTTGCAGTGCTCTCTTAGGTAACTGTAGTTGCAGGGATGGTACTTCAGACAGTATGTTCTTAAGGAAAACCCTGTTAAAATTGGAATAGTAAAAGTAATGAATCAAAACTTAGGAAGGCAGTACAGAGTTTGCTTTTTATGGTACAAGGATTTGATATCTCTGGCCCCTCTCATAGGTTGAAAGCTGTCTTCACATTTCTTATTTGTTGTGTTTTAATCATTTGATCATTTTTAAGAAAGCTTTTCTGGGGCAACGCTGACATGAAAATGGCTGTTGGGTGTTCTGTTTCCGGAGCGCTGTTCATGCTTCAAACACCGTTCAATAGATTGAGCCCTTCAGCTTTCTTAGGCAGAGGAGTATCTAGTTCGTAGTTCCTGACTGTGCTTCAGCATAGGCACAGAACACCTCAGCCTGCAAGCTGCTGTCTGCAGAAGCAGGTTGCATATTTAAGCAATGTCAGAGGCACAGAAGTGCTCAAGAGATTCGCTGCATTGTCAGACTTGATGGTAAGGTGTGGAAAAATGTTGTGAGAAGTTACAAGCTGAAGGGTTTTTTTGTTTGTTTTTCTGGATTTGGACCTGTGCTCCAATTGGAATATATGCTGATTTTTCTGTTTAAACAGTATGCTATTCTAACCTATGCTACATATTTCTGATCAACTTCTTCCTTAAGTCTTTTGCAGAGGAAATGCATTCAGAATTACTCATGTCATAAATATTCAGATATAGTGATCAAAGCATGATCTTTTTCAGAACTAAACCACAGCTGATAAAACTACAAAAAGAATATGCTGAGGTGGAGGAGAGGAAATCTTCCTTGAGGCAAGTAGTTCAATTCCTTACTGATCTAAAGGAACTACAACACGACTACTTGGATTACAGAGAAGAAAACCCAAGAAAGAAAGTGGTAGTGAGTACATATTTCTGCATGTTTTTGAACTGTTCTGGATCAGCCTACCTTCTGCTTCTTTCGTCTAGACAGACATGCATTTCTACTTATGTTTGGCTTACATTAAATAGCAGTATTCTGATAAGAACACTTCTGTGGAATCAACTTGAGAGTGGTTGCTCTAACAGCGTCTTGCTCTTTTTCTCTCTCATGTTAGAAAATGACATACTGGAGAGAAAATTCTGATCCCTGTTTCTATGCCCAAGAATTAAAGAGCATGTAAACATAACATCCTCAGTTTTAATAGAAACTGTAGAAATAGTAACAGTGAGAAACAGGTAACCAAATTTTTGCTTGTTCAAAGTGAGGGAAGGCTCTGGTACTGACATACATGTTCTGTAATGTGGTTAATGGTTGGTAAAAGCAGCACTTGTGTTTTGTGACCAGATCAACTTCACATTAGTCTTAGAACTCTGCCCCCTCTTACTGTGGCTGTCGTCATGACCTGGTGTGCTAACCTGTGGGCAGTGCTAGGTGCCTGCCGTATATAAAAGAGCAGGAAAACTGCTCTTTTACAAGACTGTCTAACTTGGCTATTTTTTGCTTTTAGAAGTTATATTGCACTATTTCAGACAGAGGAAAAATACAGATAGGTATGTGACTTTTAATTCTGGGGGAGGAAAAAAAACCAAATGTTACCCTGTAACTTCTTCCTTCACAATAGTACGGAACCTCCAGCCTACCTGCTCTTCTGGTGGAGTCACGGGGAATTCTACGAGCAGAAAGACACTTCCAGAATATTAATAGGAAACTGGAACGTGCCCTGGAGGTACAAAGAGGGAAGTTATCCAAGGAACATTAAGCTCTTTTAATAGGCTTTTTGACAATTGATCATTACTGTAATGGACTGTGCTTTGCTTGGTTAATTGATGTTGGTCTTCAGTGTTTAAAAGAAGTCGGTGACTTCATCAGATAGGCAAGCTATTTTACAATAGAAAGATACTAAGAACTTAAGTGGAATTATTTCATTCTGAATTAATATAGTAAAACTTCCTGTACTCTGTCAACAACGCTTGTTTTTTAATCTTTGGTTATTTAAGTAATGTGATATTGAAAACAATGTGTACTCTAAAGAGGGAATACATTGACTTTGGATGAACTGGTGACAGACAAATCTCTTTATTAAATCTGTATCAGAAATAAATAGTTTTCTTCCATGTCTGGAAGTGAAGAAATACAGTATTTGGCTTATCGATAGAAGTTGAACAAGCAGCTAAGAAAATAGAAATTGCACGGCAGTAAGCCTTCAAAGTGCTAAATGTCTTGAAGCAGCCCTCATGAGGAGTTTCCAGCCCAGTCGTCTTCAGCCCCTGTGATCTCTGTACACCCATTTAATCTGTTCTCAAGGTTGCTTGTTTTTAGCAGTTACTTGCTTTGTTGTCTAACAGCTCCAGAATAGTGCTTTTGAACTACATCACAGTGTCTTTCACAGAAGGCATGTGATAGCCATGTTGTATTAAAGCAAGCTTTGTTGCTACTAGTCTGTTTGCTGGCCAAGTCCATGGTTAGCTGTCGTCTTTGTTGCGGGTGTCTTGTTTCCATGACATTGCCAAAAGAACTTCATCAGGAATTTCTTCTGTGTCGTAACCCAGGCTATCATCTGCAGCTTCTGCTAGCTCTACATCTTCAGCAGATTCTACTAAATAGGCATCATCACTTGCACTGTCCCACTGAGTGTCTTGAGATGTGTTCTTTTCTAGAGAGGCTGAGCTTTCTGACAAATCTGCAGGGTTGGAGTGTGATGTTACTTCTGTGTTCTCTGTTACCATATAATCTTCCTCCTTTTAGAAACAAGAACATTCTTTATTCCATATTTCTAAGTGAACTCTTGCAGCTGTTACATGCAATGAATGCTGCAGAAAGCTGGCCAACAAGAGTTTCCAGTGAGTTAATTTATAGCCACATTACCCTGTGGAAGCCTGTTCTAATACTAATAGGAACGTGTTAGTTTTCAGCAAACTAAAAACAGTGTATTGTATACAGGTTGTTTTTTCTAAAGAAGGCTTTGCTTTTAGCATGTTGATGAGACAAAACACATACCTCTATGAAAAGAGAAGACAAACATATCCTAGGTGGCAATGGAAGACCTAAAATCAAAGATGAGGTGTTCAATTAAAACTAAGACTCCAAAGAGCGTTAAATACAACTGCTTGGCAAACAAAATACATACTTCGTGATTTGAAGTTTTTTTCCCTGCAGACCGGATCGTGGCATTTCTGATACCAGACTTCCTTCTTTAGATCTACCAGAATCCTAAGGATGAAATAGTAATTGTGTTTTTTACTAACGTTACGTAAAGGAAATATACACAATGTGAAACTCTGACACTAAAGGAACAGGTTTTGTTTGTCCCCAGACTATGGATATTGCTTTCGCACCGACATGTGGCTCTTACATCACAAAGTCAATTTAGGAGAAGAATTGCACCCCCACAGAGTAAGAGAGCAGAAATGCTAACAGGTGATAAGAATTTCTGAGTGTTTTTATAGAACTGCAGCTGAGCAGGAAAATATGTGAAGCTGATTTGAAGTGAAAATGGAATAGTTAAAGAGCATACATGATGTTGTTACTTCTGTGGGCTCTTCCGATGTTTTCACACCAACGGTAACCAGAAATATCATAAACGAGTATTTCTTCCCCCTAGAAATAATTCCATTGCCTAATCCCTGAAAAAGAGAATTACTTGTTTAAAAATACTGGTGCTGAATATTCGTCTGTAAATAATGGCACAGTCGTTACCTCCTTGCACCCCGTCTTTATTAATCAAAGAACGAACAAAAGAGTCAATCTCTGGATATGGTGAATCCTGATAGCCTTCCATGGACTCTGTTTAAAAAACAAACACACATAATGCTTCTGTAATTATAACATGTAGTAGTAACATACTGTTATATGCTATATAGATTGTAGGCACAAATCGCACCCCCTCCTTACATAAAAGCAGGGGTAAATCCAGTTGTCATTTCCTGTAGGGCTTTCTTCTAAGTTTAGTGAGGTGCTCTGAGGCAGAAGGGTTGAGAAAGGAGCCCTCTCAACTTGTGCTCTCACTCTACTGAGTATCCAGCACCTGCAACCACATGTGCTGTGGCAGCAAACTGGTGCTTGACATGGAATGGCAAATAGAGACCTCTCCCTGACCACCACCAGCAAGGGATGGAGAACTGGGACGCAGCATGACTGCTTGGGGACCAGGAGGAAAGGTAAGTGGCATATGGGCACTGCAAAGTGCTGGAATTGGTACAGATTCCAATACATCCCTACTCTGCCTTCTGTAGAAATCTAGCTGAGGAAGAGCTCTCATACAAGCTGTGGGGTGTGTAAGTCACAGCACATCTAACTTAAGTGTACGTTTGTTTTTGCGCCCCTACCCCATGGAGCAGAAAAGGCTTGCAGTACCTCTGGTGCTTCTGGTGGTTTTACTTCTTAAAAAAGCAGACATCTTTATCTCCTCTTCTAGAAAGTTAGATGACAGAATTTTTGTGCCATCTTCAGATCTGAACAAAAGAGAGAATGCAAAGGAAAATGCATTATTGCAGTGTAGCACACTATGATATAACACAGCATGGCATAAGAACAGCCCGGGGCAACCAGCTCTGGGTACCCTGCCTGAGCAGAGGGGTTGGCCCAGAAGGCCTCCAGAGACCCCTTCTAAGGTCATCCATTCTGTCACCCCCCTATGCTGCCTCTCGCTGTCCCTGCAGCACTTTAGGACACTTGCCTGTGATCACTCAGCAGAGGGCAGGCTTTACTCCTTCAAAAAAGCAAAACTTCCCTGGCAGAAATCCCAGGCGCCAGCCATTTAGAGACTTCTGGTCCACACTCACAGAACTATTTGCTCTAGGTGTAATATTTGAACATTTTGAAAAGTTTCAACTTTATTTTTCTTCCTGTTCTATCTGCACTGAACTGCCTTTCCATACTGTTAACCGCAAGCCAGCTGATTACAGAAGGCTAAATTCAGTGCAGCAGAACTTCTCATCCATATTTATGACATACTCGGCTGATTTCTGTGATATAAATGCAATATATGGTTTGTGCTATCAGGCTACTGGCATCAGTTTAGGAAAATGAACACTTAGGAAAATGGAAGCAAGAAAAAGTCTTGTTTTCATAAAATTATATGCAGAGATACCGTTTCAACCCTCTTTCTGTAACAGCAGTTTTACTGGGATTACCTTAAGCTGCAAGTTTTGATATATGCAATATATGTGCAATAGAAATTCTATTGCACATACCTGAGGGTTAGGTTAGAAACAGACAATGTAGATTATTATGTGAGGTAGTAACCAACCTAAGGAGGTATCTGTACCAGAGGGGAAATCTGGTGTGCAAGTAGACACGTACAAAAATCTTTTAATTTTTTAACATATTTAAGACATTTGAAGGTAGGTTAAAAGGGGAAACTGAGTGCCAAGATTTCTTTCTTCCAAACCAGGGAACTCCAGGAAAAGCAGCAGTGTAACAGTGTTCATGGAGTGCCTGCTTGTTCGCAGCGCTTGCTCATAAGTGCTGTAGGAGAAAAATCACTGAGATGTGTATTTAAAAGTATTTAAGATTCCACTGGAATGAAAGCATTACCTAACGTTGCAGACCAAAGAGGAAAGAAAATATGCTTCCTCCAAAGAAATGTTCTCCTCACAGTTGGGGACAAACTTATTATCCTCTGCTATTGTCAGAATCACGTTTTTTCCTGCTTTTGATGACTTATACATCCGGAAATTTCTGTTCCTTGTGTAAACTCCTACAGGAAAAGAAATAGTTCAGAACGTAACAGTGCTTGCTAGGATTTACTGTCTGTTCGTAAACAGAATTATTCTTCTGAGACTCAACTACGGGCTTAAGGAATGGATGAAAACTGACTGCTTTCAGCTCACCTCTCACAGAAGAAATGTGGCCAACTAAGACTATGCAAACACACATTCTTGTATCATAAAGACACTCAGCATTTCCACATCAGCATCGTTCTGACATCACTGCTGAAGGTTTCTCTTCAGCATAAAATGTATTTCACAAAGTTATTCTGAAATCACAACTGAGACTTAAAATAACTGTAGCTTTTTATCAGAAATGAGACACCACGCTTATCAGACTTCCTGTGTTCTGCAAACCAGACATGACTTGTCTGAAGCGCTTATCAGGAAAATGTAATTCCAATCTCAAAACCAAACAAAAAGGTAAACATCACCTAATCTGTCTCAAGCTTTATCAGAGAGGTGGGTGCTTAGGTGTGGATTGCATTTCATTTGCATGAAGGGGAAGGAACTAAAAACTACGACGTCGCATGCCTTTCCATCACTGCAGCCTTGTGACGTAACTCAGTACTCCAGCTAATCTGGTTTAGCTTTCCAGTTCTGTGGTAAGTTTTGTGGTAAGGCGGTAGTATAAATACTAAAGATGGTTAATTTAGGGGAACTAACATCAAATCCTTAAAAGGCGGATTGACACAGTAAACAGTTTGTTTTCCTTTAATTTGCATTCTCTAATTAATATCCCAAAGGAGTTTTAGTAGATGTATAAAGTGATCCTGAATCAGTAATGGAGAAGCCTGACAAAATACCAACTTTGGGATTGTTTCAACAGGTCAGACATACTTGAGAGCCTTAAGGCTAGCAATAGAAATGATCCTGTGTATTCCATTAGAAGAATTTGAAGTCAGAGGGGTTCTTCAGTGAAGTCCAAGAAAAAACACAGTAATTCTTCAGATACGTAAATCACTGCGGTACAAAAGTGTGCAAAGCTATTTTCATCTCACTCAGGGCAAAGATTCCAGATTATAAGGATGGAGAAGGGTGGCAATTTCAAACCTCAGTTTCTCCATGGCTGTTGTGTTCCTGGAGATTATTAACATTTTAATGCCATGAATAGGCAAACAGGTGGGGCGTGAAGTGCCCAACCCTAATTTCTATTATTCTGTCATCAAAACCTAATAGCTGCCATTCCAAACAGGGGAAGACATCTCAATTCATACGTGTATAACAATACAAAAGACCACACCTTTAACGCTTGCTCTATAATTAAGCAGTTTCTAATTCAACTGAAATGATAACAATATGTCCCCTTTCAATCAAATAGGAGCAGTAAGTCCTTCGGAACAAAATCCATTAGAGCTGCACAGCAAGAATTTCTTCAAACTTTTGAACAAAGTAATTAAATGTAGTAAATATTAAAAGTTCCAAAGGCCAAGAATGTGATTCCCTTGAAGTACAATGTTTATGATTGTTGTTTCAGCATGGATAGTATTTGGTTTAAATTCTGAATGTAAGAAAAAACAAGATCAATCTTAACAATTCTGTTATCAAAGATTAACTGTTGCTGCATCCTAAGCAGGTTTAAAAGCACTTCTAATACTTACCTAGATCCACAAAAAGTTGCTTGTCTCCTTCTTTGTTATTTACTATTAGGAAAGAAAAATCAGAGTTTTCTCCATGGTGTGAAGTTTCTGTTTCCTTTCTTTGGTCAGCAATGGCTGGCCAGCCTTTGGCAGCATCTTTGACTGCTGTGAGGTTTGTAAGAGAACCATCGAACTCAACTGTTGGTGTGGAACACTGGAAAGTATATCCTGCTCCTCCTGCAGTGGGAGCAGCGACGTTACTCTCCATTAACCTTATGGCAGGCTGCAAAATGGTTCTCACAAAGTTACCTTATAAACAAAACAAAACACAACTGGATGAGTCAAGAAAACCTTAACTGCTCTTGTGCAAACATTTTCAAAACAGCCGAGATGGAAGTGGGTGCAGCTGTTGGGTTTTTTCATCTCCTGGATTTTGCCAACAGTTGTGGCTAGTGAATAAGAAACCAATGCTTGGCAAGAATGTATACCAATGTTGTTTTTTTAAAACATGAGAAAATAAACAGTGGTGTGTGCAGTAAATGTACTGTATGGCCGCTATCTTTCCCTTTGCAATTTCACTGCTGAGAAAGAGAAATGAATTGCTTTGTGTATGGGAACCTCTGATTAACCACCTGAGGCAAGTGCCATGGGAGCACAGGTGAAGGCAATTCACCTGTGTGCCCGGAAGGGGTGGAGCCAGGCTCCACCTCTCCTAGACCCCATTTAAGGGCTCACTTCCACTGAGGAAGGATCTCTTCCTGGAGATTGCTCCTTGTGGAGTTCTTTTGCGAGCCTACAACACTGGTGTGCACCTTTCCTTTATATCTAACTATTCTTACCAGCCTAACTCATCTGTAGAATATCTGTATACTTATTTACCTTGCATCTTTATACTATAAAACATCTGTATACGTACTTACCTTGCACTTTGGCAACCACCTCATTAGAAATAAAATAATGAAACAGAAATGCATAGGCTGTCACTGCAGTTTCCCAAGCCAAGATTCTGAACCAAATTCAGTCTCAGATAAAAGAAGAGCGAAAGTGAAACAAATGCCTTTTGCAACATTCAAATATTTTCCTCTACCCATTGCAACACCTGGACTATTGCAGTTATTACACTGGCAGTCAAGGTCTCATTTTTAAGACATCCTTCTGTGCGTGACTCCTGACAAAACGCTTGTGAAATGATATTTTCGAAGATGAGAGCATTCATTTTCCAGAACAACAAACTATGATAAATGTAAAAACATTTGAATGTGTTTTAAAAATATATTAGCTCTTTTAAGTTAAATATTAGACCAGAATCTTCCTGTCACATTGAAGAATACGTATTTTTTTCATGTAGATTCCGTGAAGTTATTTTATGAAACTGCATTTCTAGATATTTCCTACCACAGAGCTTTTTGCACCAAGTATGAAGTTAAGTTTTCAGACGGGTTTATCACGTAGGTTACTAAAACGCATTAATGAAAAGTCAGGATTGTAATATTACTGGTAACACGCCTGAGTTTAACTGACAGACTGCAATTATAAAATGCATTCATATTGCGACTTCAGCATTTGTTGAAAGGCAAAGGCCTTTTTAACAAGAACATATATAATTACATATTTAAGTCTGAAAGTAAATGTCAAATTCACTTAACAGTCGAGAGACAAAACTCTTAGCTAATGAGCTAGAATAAATAGTTTAAGCTTCTACTGAAAGAACTGACTAACATAATTTAATTATCAGGATCACAGGCTAAAATTTCTGTCATACCAAATTATTTATCATCCATGTGTTACGTAAGAATTTCCTGGTGGCACAGGAATTAAAGACCATACTTTAGAAATAAACATTGCAGTGATCCTACTCAGCTCCTTTGTGTTTGCTGCTGTTGCTATGGCGTCACGTAAGAAGTAACTGTTCTGTGTCACGTCTGGGAATGGCAGCTAATATCCTAAGCAAGTTGCTAGTAAATTCAACAGCCTGTTTACCTTGCCAAGTGAGCTACTCCTCCAAGTTTTAGTGACACAGATGCCAGTGCTCCTAAGAATTAAAAATGGTTCTGAGACAATTCTGACCTGACGATTTTTTTTGTGCTGGAGTTGCTCTATCCCAGAAAATCCCAACTTCCATCAATTAAAACTGCTTTCAGCTTTCTCTGCACCGTGTTTATATGCACCAGTGGCTTGAAGCCATCTTTGTCTTGGCTTTCTGATGCTGTGCGGAGCCCAAACCAGTTGTATTTACAACCAACAGTCTTATCTTTACTTGTTAATGAAAGACTTACATTAATCTGAAAATTAACTGATTATTGTAAAATAATTTTCAAGCCAAATAACAGTCTTGCCAGTAGTCTTATAAGTAAAATAGAAACACAAAAAGTTATGTTTTTGCAAAAACAAATGATAATTATAGAAGAAGGAAGTAAAAGATGAGTTGAGGGATAATGACGCTTAAATAGCAATAGTCATTTTTCTGAGATGATATTTGTTTCCACATACAAATCAATTAAAATACGTATTCGAATGTGAGATGGCGCTGTAAAGAGGCAAAACCTTACCTTTTATTTCTAGCACGTGAGAGAAAAGAACGCGCTTACCAACGTGAATGTTATCCTGAAATACAGTCTTGCAGGGTAGGAATATTAAGTGCCGACTAAATTTTTCATCAGTACTGGAATCTAAATTCAAGACATCTCTGGCTGAGCAGTTAACCTCATACAGTTCTTTTAACTTCCGGCTGACGAGCTGAAAATTATATGAACACCAGTTTGGCTATTTTCTCTACTATGTTTAAAGTGGAGTCTGTGAAATCTAACACAAATGCAGATTCTGTGGGTTGTTTTTTTTTTGCCTATCTTTTTCTCTCATTTTGTGGGCACAATTAATTAACTCAGAATATACAAAAATAGAACTTTATATTTGGTGCACACTGTACCTTTTTAATTGAGCAAGTCACAGAATATACTAGCAGTGATGAGTTGAGCAGTTTTTCAGGTCAAAATCTCACGTAGTGCCTCTATCCTCATTTCCCCCCCTCCCGCCCCTAAAACAGTTCACACCCACAGATAATGGGGATTTAGGACTGGGATTCAGAATCGAAGGGTCTGGAAGCTTAACTTTATAGCATCTCATGTCCCCCCAGCAAATCCAAAGTTCTCTTCCTAACCCTAGAAATCTCTAGATTTCAGAACTTATCTACAATGGAGTAGAGCCCTCCAGATTCTATGTCATCTACAGGTTATTTACAAAGGAACGGCCTCAATCATCTTTCTTTCCATTCTAGCTAGAGACACATAACATCAGAAGTCTTACAAATAACCAGCCACTGACAAAGAGATGTCGTGTTATGATGGAACATAAGACATTCTTCTAAGAGCCTGCTTTGTTTCTCATTTTGCAGTTGCACTGGGTCTCATTTTCCAATCAAATTTGCAATAGAATAGAAATTTGCACTATTTAATAGAATTGACAGTTAGCAAACATATTTAACTTTAGGTATCAAAACTGATGAGTGCAGTCACCTGATCTTCGCTACATCGTTATCTAAATCAACTACAATGTAGGTGCATAAAATTAGGAGGATTTTGTCCAAGCTTTGATGTGACTGCACCCGTTAGCATAGGGAACGATCTGAAGAATATTCAAAGGGAACTTTTATTGATACTATTCTGAAGAATAACTAAAACGCTCATTCACTTTTACAGCTTTGAAGTGCCAGAGCACATAAAACAATCTGCATGCAAATTCATAACAGTAAACCTATAGTGACAAGCGTTCTGACAACCATCGCGCTCTGGCATGAAGCAGGCAACCTAAGCTGTAATTAAAATGTGCTTTTCACTTCATTAAAAGTACCCGCTAACTGTGTAATTCTTCAGTTTACTACAGAACAGTTAAGATGAAGTGCTAAATGCTTTGGTTTTATATTAAACCCGCGTTAGTCTACCATATGACCGTGTTCCAGTTTACCTCAATTAGCTTTGCAACCATATCCTTGCCGTCAGCACCAGGATTTGCTGCTTTGTAGAACTCCAAATCAAAATAAAGTTTGCAAGCATCTTTTTCAGGAATTACTTCATAGCAATGCATAAGACTTGTTTTGTAACCTTTGCTAAGGAAAAACAGAAACAAATCACAACCTCTCACGATAAATGTTATAGACACTTATCAATCACAAACATGAATCCCACAAGTCCTAAGCATTCTTTTATTTTTCAGTCAACCACTCATATTCAAACCAGTAACAGCTCTATAACACATGGAAAAAAAATGTAACTAGCTTCAGAAAATGTGTTAATATTTGCCTGGTCTAGAATGAGTTTAAGTTTGGAAAGTATTTCCTTTCTCACACACATCCTCCCAAGTCTTACAATATGTGCTAGCAGCAGAAACGGTGTTGAGAATCGAAGGCATGATGGAAACGACAGGAAAAAAAGTTATCATTCATATGTTTTAAGCACAAAAAAAAGGAAGGTTGCACGGACCTTCTCTTTCGACTACATTAAATATTAAGAAATATCAAATCTTGTTTTCAAATTGAGAAAAAAACCCCTGAAGTCTACAGTTCATACAAACATTGGCTCTGAGTTGTCTTTTGCTTTAAAACCAGGTACTTTAATGTAAAACAAAAATCAGAAAAAAAATGTTCAGCACATGATCCAATTGTCAATATCTGGAACTACATCATGCGAAAGCAAGACAGTTGGTCACTGGGCATTTATACCAATACCAATTTAAGTTGAAATATGACTAATCATTGAGATACGTTCGTGTCATTTGTTGACGTGATCCCTAAAGCAAGCTGACAGTCAGATCTGCTGTTTGAAGTTCAGTGAGTGGGATCCTTAATTCACAGGAAATAACGGCCGACTTCAACTCAAAGGAAAACTGAAAACTGCTGTAGAATAGATAGATTTGTCATTATTAAGATTATTCCCATGACCAACATCAAATCTTAGTCGTCCCCTTACAGTTCTGTGATACTTCGTCAGTAAAGTATAGGGTATTTGTTTCAAATACTTACGTGTAATAATACCAAAGCTCTTTATATGTAGTCACAAGGTAAAACCTCTGTCCATTTTGTGTGTTCTTTTCCAAGGCAAATACATGAACATCCTTTTAAAATAAAAACAGAGAATTTTTATTATTATTTTTTTTAATTCAGAAGGCTTCAGAAGTTCCTATTTGACATTCATTTTTTTGGTCCAAAGTTAGTAAATACAAGGAAGTTCTAAGTAGTAGATCACATCCTTTTTCAATATAAGTAGCATCTGTTTTTAATAAGCATCGTCCTAATTTTATTTACATGAGCGAAAACAAGAAGCTTTTCTTTGCTGTGCATCAATATAAATTCTCTAAGTCCTTTTTTCCTGCTCAGTAGCAAGTGCATGTAATTGGAGGAAGGCCAGAGTCCTGACAGGACATCACTGCCATGATGGCAGCGTATGGCTTTATGGTAAATGGTCGTTAGACCCTGTGTCATTTAGATCCAAAAATGGAAATCTGAAACCAAAACCAAAACACCAGCACGGCCGATACTGTGGAAGTACATTCAGGAAAGCGGGCCAATCAGGATTACTTGAACACCTAATGCAGCAGAGGAAAATGATACACTGCATTACATTTCTTTAGAAGCAGCAATTTGAAAAGTATTAAATGCAGAGAACTGGAAAAGATACATTTTGCATAATATATTTATTTGGATCATTACTTCACAGCATCTGAACTTGTTACCCTGATGGTAGTAGAGAGTTGTACTGCTTGTCTTTTGTCTCTGACTCTTGTCATTCCCTTTTTCTTCCCTTTTTTGCTTCTCTTCCTACGCAACTCTCACTTCCTTCCCATTCTCCTGCCAAACCTGAAAGCTTCCTTCTCTTCAGAAAGAAGAAACGTTCGCTGCGAGGTTACCAAAACCTACTTTTCCTATTCGAGGTTAACTCCAGGTATCAATCTTTATGTTCCAAGTAGTACTTCTTAGAGCTACCTCCAGAAAAATTAAAATAATGATGCGTCAGGACTGCAAAAAAGGGGATGTTGCAATGTGATAAAGATTTCGTTGTTCACCAAGTTTTTTCAGTCAAGTTCAACCCTGCCCGCACCTAAGAGCAGAGAGATTCACTAACATTTACCTCCTTGCAGGTTTTCACAAATCTGAAAGCTTCAGCCTGCCGACAAAATATTTTCCAAACACGGGATGGCTGAAAGGGTTTGGACAGTTTTGGTTCATAAACTGTAGGAAGAGGGTTTCTTTCATAGTAAGAAGCTAGTTCTTCAACTTTCTTCACTCTTTCTTCCCATTTTCTCTTCATTTGTCCTAAAACAATTACTAATAGATCACTATCAATTTTTGTGATTCACTTCTAACTTCTTCAATACTCATCATTGCTTTTGCTTCCTTCTCCCGTTGAGCATACTTTATTTAAGGACTAGGAATAGACAGTACTCCAAATCAACACCTCACCTTGCCTACGATTCTCCTTTCAACATTAAATACTTCCACACAGTTTTGGAACATGATTTATTTTCCTATTAATATAATCAAACACCAACACAACAGACGTAGTAAGGGAAGGACTAAGAAGTTTCACTTTTGCTTACAGAACGGAGTTAATACATTCCTCCTGAAAAAGTATACAGAGCTGTGTAAAGCAGCCAAAAACAACATTAGTAAGGAGTGCAAAAAAACCTATTACTTCTGTTTTACGCTTGGAGAAATTAATTATAAAATCGACTTTGGTGGGAAAAACATCACTTGGGTTCCTGATTTGAGATTTGAGTGACTCTTTTTACTCTCAAAGTAAAAAATATGGAATCCAAAATGAGCGCTCCATTACTTGCTGCCAACCCTTGCTATCAATTAGTATTTTCATCTGCTTTACAATCTCACATTCGGTATCTTTTCTTGCAGATTTAAAATAGCAATCCTATCTGTTGTCAAGAAGCAGCACGTGATGCCATAATGCTTGCTATCGTGCAACCTTTAAACTCACAGTCATATAAAGTAATCCAAATGCTACTAAGTAAGGTAGTAAAGCAAAAGAAGCACATTATCATATAACACATGTATAATGATTTTTAAATTTTATTAGCTTTTTTTTCTGGGAAAATTCAATGCCCCTCAGCACTTCTGCAAATGGGTAAGAGCACTGCTAAGAAAATGTGAAACAGCAGTGTATGGGAACTGCTGGGTCACGGCCGGAACCAGCGACTGAGCAGCTGGTGAAGGGGCGTAGCCAGCCCTGGGAGCACAGGTGGAAGCAATTCACTTGTGTGACTGGCAGGGGGCAGACCCTGGCTCCACTCCTCCCTAACTTCATTTATGGGCTGGCAGTCACAAGGGAAGCATCTCTACTTGGAGGTCATCTCCTTTGGAGTGTTTGGTGAGCCCTGGTCCTCGGAAAGGGGGTAAGTGATTCCTTCTTTATGACTGGACTGTTAACTGCTACCTTTTGGGGGTTTAAAGCAACTATATCTGCTGCTACCTTACAAGCAGGAAGAGGAAGAAGTAAAATAAAAAAGAAAACCCACAAAAAAACCTGGAAGTACATTTTCTGTTCTTCCTGGCTCAACCACTATCTAGCCCTTAGATCTTATAACTACTTGCCAGCTGCAATAGAAGATAAAAAAATGAAACTAGCTATATTCAGAAGCATTCTAACTTTTAAGAAGATGGATCCCCAAGGTGAGTTTACATGCTTAAGTATCCTTGTGGGCCTCAAAGCCCAAATGTTAGGTCTTCTGAATCCCCCTTCCATGTTTTCCATAGTAAAGTTTCCTGGATGCCTGTTTTGATAGCTCAGTGCTTATGTCCACTGTAAATAGCAGAGTACTAATTTCTTATATGGGGTCAAATGCGTCAGCAGACTGATAGTGTCTGCAGACATAATTTCTTCTACTCCTTCCCTTTTAAGGCTAGTAGTTTCTTCTTTAGAAATGAAAAGAGAAATTCTAACAGCAATCAGCATTTCTGAGAAGTACTAGCAAATCTTTGGTTTCACTTGGCTGATGGCCCTGCTGTAAATGTAAGTGAAGAGGGTGCCAAAGCACAACGGACATTCCCCCTAGATCAGAACCTTCCCGTGAGGTGACCATTCAAAAGAAGAGGGAAAAAGCTCAGTCTCCTTAATTTTGCACTCCTTTTCAGCTTCCTGTTTAGATCGCTGTGCTCCCTGCCAGGAACAGCTGCCGGGGTGCTATCTGAACCTGGGCAGAGGTTGATGGTTCTGAGATCTATTGGTGTTACTTCAGTCCAAACAACTGTTGGCTTCTCAGCAGTCCAACATGTCAGGTTTTTTCCTAGGCAAGTAGAGTTCCTGCGTCCACTATACTTAACAAAACACATCTATCTACAGCATGTAAATTTACACCTACAGACCAACCAGACTTCTGGGTTTATCAGGAGGTTCCTGCTTTCTTTTGGTCACTTCTGTCCCAGAAGCAGGAGGAAGAATTGTGTTTATTTCACTTACAAGAAAGAAATCTTCTCACCAGTGTGTGTGGTGGTTTTGATTCAGCAGAATGATAGCAAGAAGATGCTGAGGGAAATATACCTGATGGGAGATGACTTTGGATGTGCTATTTCATTTTCCCCCTTTGATGAAGGACTACTTCTTTTAGTGATGAGAACACTGGAGTTCTTAACTATTTATGCCTTAGCCTCGTGGTGGTGTTTTTTAAATAAGTGAACTCGCCATTTCAGACATGACAAATTTCTCCCTCTTGCTACAGAGGAAAGAAAATGTGTTGTTTTGTCATGTGTGACCACTGTTTTTATTAAATAAAACTCATGCTCAAAGTCTGTTATGCTTATGGACAAAACACCCTCCACACCTGCTGGGAAATGAAGCTCAGAGATGCAAATCAGGCACTGTTTAAAATAACGCCTTTTGTTTACACTGGCTTCCTGGCCTACACGACTCAAGCCATGTAGCTCTGTGGTGGAGCTCCTGTCACTCAACACCAAGTTCATCCAGCCTTAGAGGAATATATTAGATAGCTTTCTCCCTGGTGATAAATTTCTTAATGTGAGCAAAGAACAGCTTGATTGCCTGGATGCTGAGCTGACCTGCGGCACACTAACAAATGCAGCTCATCTTTCCTCAGCAGTAACAAGGAACATCACATAGAATCATAAACTGGCTTGACTTGAAAGGGACCTCAAGGATCATCTAGTTCCAACGTCTGTGCCACAGGCAGGGCTGCTAACTGCTAGATTGAGTGCTAGATCGGGCTGCCCTGGGCCCCATCCAACCTGGCCTTGAACATCTCCAGGGATGGGGTAACCACAGCCTCTATGGGCAGCCTGTGTCAAGGTCTCACCACCTTCTCTGTGGAAAAACTTCCCCCAACGTCTAATCTAAATCTTTTCTCCTTTAGTTTGAAACCCTTGTCCCATTTCCCCTTGTCTTATCACTATGTGCCCAAAAAGTTGATTTCCCTCCTATTTATAATGTCCCTTTAAATACTGGAAGGCTGTAACAATGTCTCCCTACAGCCTTCTCTCCTCCAGATTGAACAAGCCCAGTTTCTTCAGCCCCTCTTCATGGGAGGGGTGCTCCATTCCTCTGAGCATCCTTGTGGGCCTCCTCTGGACCCTCTCCAAAAGTTGCACATCTTTCCTGTTCTCCCCACACCTGGATGCAGTACTCCAGATGGGACCTCAAGAGGGCAGAATGGAGGGGGACAATTCCCTTCCTCTCCCTGCTGGCCACTCCTCTTCTGATGGAGACCAGGATGCTGTTGTCCTTCTGGGCTGCCAGCACACACTGCTGGCTTGTTAAGTTTTTCATCTATCAGGACCCCTAAGTCTTTCTTAGCAGGACTACTCTCAAGAGGTGTGTATATGTAGCTGGGATTATCCCAACCCAAATGCAAAACCTTGCCACCTTGCTTTGTTGAACCTCATGAGGTTTATATGGGCCCACCTTTCAAGTTTGTCAAGGTCCCTTTGGATGGCATCCCTTCCTTCTGCTGTACCAACTGCACCTCTCAGCTATATCGCATTCCTAATACGACAAGTAGTGTCTTCTACAGATAAGATTCTGGGAATTTTGCACAAAAGGCAGGATATCAGACCTGGCAATAGAACCTCAAGAAGTAGGATAAGGACCTATTTTGAGAGGCTGGAAACTTAATTCCTAACCTTAAGCTTATGCTGACTCTGGCCACTGAAGGTGAAGGTATGAATAAGAAACTAAGAAGGTGACTTGGAAGGTAATGATGGAGCTGGAACTGGTGCACAGATTCCAAGTGCTTATTGCAGAAGGTGGGCACTGAGACACTCCTAGGGACGAGCTCAGCCTCCACCTGGGGATCAGCTGCACAGTTTCCCAGTTTTTATCACGTAAGAGAGTAAGATGAACCCACGTTAAGCGACAGTCCTACTCTGACCCATCCCAGTACTTCTGTATTTAGTTAGCACCCTGAAATCAGCACAGCCTCTTTTTGGTGAGGCTCCTTGCAAATGCCTTAAGACTCTAATTTTATGAACTATCGTTCTGACTGTCAGAAATGTAATTCCTTCCAGCAGACAGAAGTGAAGCAGAGTGTAAGGCCGCACGGCGCAGGTTGGGACACGGCCGGCATGTACTTACAGCGCAGAGCCCAAACTTCGCCCGCAGGCAGCACGCCCGAGCCGGCCGCTCAGCCCCACCTCAGGCCTCGGAGGGGCCTGCCTGCTACTCGCTCGCACCGAGCATTACCACAGCATTACCGCTCTGAAGCACAGGTTCGTGGCCCGACTGCCGAGGCCGTGGCGCCAAGACCAGCTCTCTCCCGCCTCTCCGCGGCACGCGCGCTGCCGCCGCCGATGTTCGAACTGCGGCCGTTGGGAGGCGGGGCCGGAGCCGCGGGGCGGGGCTGCCCGCTGCCGGCCCTCCGCCCTCTGGCCCGTTGGCGGCGGCGCGGCGGAGCGGGCAGTGCTGGAGGAGGTGAGGAGGCGCGGCGGAATAGAGCCGGCCGACCGGCGGGTGGGGTGGGAGCCGCGCTGCGCGGCCCCGCCGCGGCGGTGCGGGTTGAGGCGGGGAGGGGCGCGGCGGAGCGTGCTGCGCTTTGTTCTTTCTGAGCGCTCTGCCATGGCGGCCCTGCGGCCACTTGGAGCGCAGCTGCGTTAGCGTTGCCGGGTGTATACGCGGGCATAAAATAACAGCTTTCAGCCTTTTATAGTCGCATAACTGTGCGTTTGCAGTCGCGCGGCGGAGAACTGTGCCCTTTTGTCGCTGGTAGGACGCGTTGTATGATTGTGGTTTCTGTTTCGGACACGCGCTTCGTGGCTGTGACAGGGGTTGCTTTGTAGCAGCTGGCCGGCAGAAGCGTGAGCTGTCTGCTTGGCTCTGAGGGCAGCTGGCAGCTGGAGGCGGGTCGTCTGGCGGCTTCCCTTCCGCTCTCGGGAGCTTGGCTATTATTCTCGTTGCTGGAAGGCTTGTACGGTTCAAAATTCAAGCAAATAGTGCCTTGAAGAGAAGAGAATCGTAGAATCGTTTAAGGGACCCCTAAAGGCCATGTAGTCCCACTCCCTGCACTGAATAGGGACACCTACAGCTCCATCAGGTGCTCAGAGCCCCTCCAGCCTGACCTTGGCTGTCTCCGGGGATGGGGCATCCAATGCCTCTCTGGGCAGACTTGGTGGTCCTTATGTGGCAACAGTGATATATATGAAGATCTGAGTACAGTAAGTAAATCCAGGCTGGAACAAACTAAATACATAAATTTTATCATCTCCCTATCAAAACAGAAGCATTGAAACAACTGCATCTAGATAGAGCAAAGTATGCGTTTGGTTTTGTTGCTGCTCAGGAGGCGCTGGTTGCTTCTCATAGCTTGCTGAGCATTGTGCCTCTTTTGAGCACTGTTTTTTACCACATGGTACTGCTCGAGATCATTACCTTTATGCCCTTTATCTCTGTCTCACGGTTTGTTTGCTTAGTTTGTATGGCTTGAAACAAAAATATTGTAAAACAGGTCATAAAAATAGGCTTCCTGAAATCTGCAGAACATACTCTGCTAGATTTTAAAAAAGGCTGTTGCTTGTTTTTCTGCTTGATTTTTTTATGTTTCCTTGTGGTTGAAAGCTCTTCTTACCCAAGCTTTCAGAAAAGGAGTATCAAGGAGTAGAATAAGTTCTCTATTAAGTTTTTTGAAGCGTTGTCCTGAATTCTTTCCCTGTCCCTTTTAGCATGAGATCATTCTCCACAGGGAAATGTGAATTCTGCTTGACAGAATATGACATCATTACATTACTGCGACTAGGATGAGGCAATTCTTAGTCCATTTGAATCAGCATCATCCTGCAGGGAGCATTGCTGTCACCCTGGCTGGTGCTTTAGAGCAGAAAGCATGCATTTGCGTGCCTAGCAAGGAAACAGGTCTCTCTTTGTGGATGTCTCTTGCTTTTTAGAGAAGTGCAAATGACTTGGTGCAGTAAGGCATTCAGAAATTCACAAACGTTAAAGGTGAGTTACAGATTCTGAAGATGAAGCGTACGCATTTTAAATGGCTAATGTAGAATACCAAGCTTTTCTGCACTGTCTCCAGCTTCTTTGAAGACACTTTGACAAGCTCCACTCAAGCTGCAACTGAATGCGATAGACTTTAATGCTTGATTAAACAATTGAAACTGTTGGTTAAAGCTTGTAAGTGCTGTAGTAAGACATACTTTTGTAGTATGGTACTGCAAAATGTATTTTGGGAACAAATAACTGTAATTCATTATAATCTAATTTGACATTGGATCAACGACAGCAGTTCTTAATCAGGGCTACAAAAGAGTCAAGGAGATGCCTTAATTTAAGGTCACTTTGTTCTTGAAGATCCTTTTTTATTCTTACCATTTGTGCTAAGTGTTGATGTCTGTGGTAGTGAAGCATTCAGTTGTTGCAGACTGTGCTAAGTCTTCAAGTTGCCTGTTGAAGTCTGTGGCCATTTGCCAGGGTTTTTCCTGCTGCTGCTTACTGAAACCAGTCCCTAATGGGATGCAGAGGTTTGTTTGGAGCGGTCTAAAGTGAACGCAGAGCAGCCTGGTAATCCACTTACCCTCTGTAACAATCCCAAATTCACTCTGTAGGCCAAGGAGTCAATAGCTGTCCCCATACTTTGGCTGAGTCTTTCTGAAAGTAGTCCTTGGTAGCCCAGGTTGGCTCATGCAATGGACGAGGTGTGACCACATCTCAGGTGATCATATATTTGCTAGTTTACACTGCCTGAGCCCAGCCCTTAAATGCTGGCACTGCAGAGCTTCACAGTGCTGGAGAACTTGCAGAAATACCTGGGTTGGAGCAGGGGGACATCGGGCATTCTTCTCAACGACAGCTGTTCTTGCCAGTTCCCAGCAGTCACAAACTCTACAGTTCACTGCAACTGTAAAGCAGAGAGTTCGGTACTTGTGTTACCCTTTGGAAGCATGTGTCTTTTTTTCACATAGAGAACTTCTAAGAAATTGAACTTTGTAGCCAGGCAGAATGAATCCAGATCATGGTGCTAGGCAGGTAAGTTCAGCATAATCAACCGAGTTCCTGTCTCATGATATTTAAAGTACATTTCTAAAATATGAACTGATAATGCATTTTATGAGCTTTATTTCTAAAATAACAGCTTTTTTGATGCTTCTGTAATTTGTTTTTCAGGAGATGTCCTATGTATTATGATATAGTTCTCAAGTCTGGAATCATCTTATGAATCATATTTCTTAATTACGTCGGTGCTTCAAGATACAGAGAAACAGTATTCAGAATAACCTTGAAAATCTTTTGGAGCTACTAAAAATGTAAGTCAATGTCTTTTAAGAAACAAGGAAAGAGAGAAATACATACATACCCAGGATAGTGCTTTTCATGCATCGGTAATTGCTGCCACAGAAAATGCCATTAGTGGTGTGTTATTTGGAATATAAGTAAGAAGATAGCAGACAATAATATGATAGTATGAGATGGCACATTTAGTTGTGAGCCTCACATTAAGAACCTTTGCCCTAACTTCAACATAAACTGAAAAGTATTTCTAATTAGCCTGGTTACTTACAGATCCCAGTTCACCATAGGTCTGCCTGCTCAGCAAGTTTTGTTAGAATTCTTGCCTTCTCATGCCTTGTCTTTTTCTTGAGGTCTAAGCATTTTTCCACGTCTGAGTCGTTATTGCTTTGTCCCGTGCAGTGATTTAACTTTGTGATGCTCAGACCTTTTCTGAATCCCAAGTTAAAGATAACTTGAGGTGATGGCATTAAACTAAGAGGGGAGATTTACATTAGACAATGGGAAGAAGTTGTTTGTTTTGTTTTGTTTCATTCAGAGGTGGTGAGGCACTGCTGCCCACAGGCACTCTGGGTGGTGAGGCACTCTGAGCGCTGCTGCCCAGGGCTGTGGGTGCCCCATCCCTGGAGGTGCCCAAGGCCAGGTTGGATGGACCCTGGGCAGCCTGAGCTGGTGGGGGACACCCAGCCCATGGCAGAGATTGCAGCTGGGGTGGCTTTAAGGTGCCTCCCAAATTGAACCATCAACTGGAAGGAAGGATTATTGCTTTTAAACTGATTTCTGCCTTGATATCATTCAACATTTTTTCCCTCTGCACTGATCAGAGTTAAGTAGCAGTCCACAGTGCAGAACTCATTCCATCAACTATTTAAAGTTGTGTTGTTGGATTTTTACGTTACTTAAATTGCAATTGGCTTCACTTACACTGATGAGAATTGAATTTGAATTTCTCCATCTTAGTGAGATAGAATGACCGCTATAACATTTAGGGATGTTTTTAATATTTTGAAGATCACTTTAAATTTCTTTGTCTCTTTCCTTCTTTTCATGAGATCTACACTTTTTCTTCCAAAGTTGTTTTGGAATGCAATAATTCAGAAAAATATTTACTGTTCTTCTTTGCAGTACAAGATGCGTAGAGATTACTCAGAAATGCTTATTGTTGCCTACTACTACTCATATCCTTAGGCTGAAGTCATTCCATGTGAATATTCCCTTTGAACTTTCTTGCTTTCTCCATAATCTTAAAAAATAAAATAAAAGTACACTCTGTGCAGAGCTTTAAGAAAAGCTAACAAAATGTGCAGAGCTTTAAGAAAAGCTAAAAAATAAAATAAAAATACACTCTGTGCAGAGCTTTAAGAAAAGCTAACAAAATGGTTGGACTAGGTGATCTTAGTGGTCTTTTCCAACCTTTATGATTCTGTGGAAAAAATAAGCAATCTTGAAGGTATTACGCTGCATGAAAATTGTCGTATGTTTCTGTTTGCTTGTGTTTTCAAGCTGATAATCAAGAGCCATAATGACAGACATAAAAGATGGACCACACTCAGGTGAAGACATATCAGATGCAAAATCTTTCCCTGGTTCCAAAGGGTAAGTGAGATACTTTTGGCTTAAGTTGTCAACGTAAGTGTTGAGGAATCTTGTGCTGTAGCTGAAGATGAGAGCTGTAGAAGAGATACTATTAACAATTTAGTTTTCAAATATGCTTAATTATGCTAATTGTTAAAAAAAAAGTATGAAAGTTTGAAAATATACCATCTCTGACAAAACAGGCCGTATGTACGAACAAGGAACTAAACAGCAGAATACTTAAGGTGCAGTTAGATATGGGTTAGCAGTTACCAAGTCATTAACTGTTCTTGAAAAGAAATTTCTCTGTCTTAACCCAGGCTAAATGTTCACACCTTTCCTCAAACTGCCTCTAGAGCTCACTGGAACCTGCAGCAGCCAGTTCAGTCTCTTTAACTGGCCTTCTGTAGACCTCCGTGTGCAGAAGGACTAGCACAAGGGGAATTTACAGCAGTGGACGGGAAGATGAGCAGTCCTGTTTTTGCTGGTGACGTTGGTGGTTATATTGGCGTAGCGCTACGATCAGATTACACCTTCTCTGGGAAGATGATTTCCTTCTGAAGTCATTCATTCTAGGCTTCAAGAAAGAGTCAATTTAAGAGCATTTCAAACTTTTTGTCTGTAAAACGCAATGTGATAGCAGGTCTCAATCTTGTAACCGCTTGCCCGTGTGCTTAACTGAGGGAAGACAGACAGACTTGAGCATGTGTTGACTGTGTAACATTGGAAGCAGCTTCAGAGTCACAAGGGGTGGTGTAGTTAGCGTGCACACTGAGGCAGAATTACAGCTATGCACAGTCTCTGTCATTTTCTAGCTTTTGAATATTTACATGTGCAAATGTAGTGGTAATAGGGCTTTTGAGTGGGATTCAGATCCAGGTTTGTTGTAGAGTCTTAGAGTACCTGATCTTGCCTCCAGGTACATAGCTATCAGAAGACAATAAGTTTAGTAAACAAACTAAACCAAACAAATCCACAGCTGATTTGTTATTGGTACGATCACTGGTTTCTTTAAGTTAATGATTTAAGTGTAAAGTTATTCTGTGCAAAGACATTATCACTTTAGACAGTTTGTCCTTGATGCTTTGAATTTTCAGCTTGCTACGAATTGCACAGAAGATTACTACAAACACAAATTACTTTTATTTATCTGTTTGTTTATTTGTATATTGTAGACTTAACAGAACTTGAATCAATCATATTATTTGGGAGCATAACCATACAAAGCAGTTTCATGGGTTACTTCAGCCTCTAGGCAAATGCGTTTTTCGTTAGTCTCACATCAGGTCTGTCCGCTGATTTTACAGGCATCAGTTCTGTGAATCAAACAGCAAATCTTACCACTTTCACTGGTTTTGCTTAGATAGCTGTTTACTTATTTAGATATTAAGCAGAGAAGAGAGAGCAGAAATTAATGCTTGAAGTTTGTCTGATTTGTGTACAGAACGAACTTACCTGCTAGCAAGTCTGTGGACTCTGGAATTCTGCCTGATGACAGTTACAGAATGGATTATCCAGAGATGGGAGTGTGTGTTATAATAAATAATAAGAACTTCCACCGAGATACCGGTACTGCTTTCAATTATTACTTCTTTTTTCTGTATTTCAGGTAAATTTGAGGCATGTGTTATTCTTCAGAATTAAATATGCAGTCCAGTTTTGATTGCGTTCTAAAATTAAGTGGTTTGAGTGGATAGGATTCCTTTCAGTGTATTCTTCTAAACGTGCACAGAGGGAGTAGTGGGGAGGAAAACCTGAGTGGCAGCGTGCAAGTCTGCTGTGCCTTTTAGTCGTGACTTCTGTTATGTAAATAAGATAATTTTCTCAATATAGATAGGTAGGTATATGTAATAGATAAATATATGAAATAAGTATGGGGGGGATGGAGTATGCATGTATAATAGCACAGTGTTTTTTTCTTAGAGTGGGTCTGGAATAATGGAATAATATTCTAGACTGATGCAGGTATAAGAAAGAAAATAATTTGGCTCAATCAGACAGTGCCATTTCTGTCATATCAAAATAATACCTGTCTTTTATGTCTAGGACTGTCATCTCGTTCAGGCACAGATGCAGATGCTGCAAGTGTCAGAGAAGTTTTTATGAAGCTGGGATATAAAATCAAGCTTAACAATGATCTGTCAAGCAGAGATATATTGAAGCTATTGAAAAATGGTAAGTTCAAGTACGATCAGAATGTGCGTTAAATCCACTGTTTTCAGAATCACTTCTAGTACTTAAATCTCTTCTTCTGTGATTCTTTTACAGAGTGTTTCACACCTCCTTATTGCTAAAGAAAACATATACATCATAGTTCCTATGTTAATTCATCTTTGCTGTCTCTCCGTCTTTTGTGCCATGACTGTTGTCTCAGAATCCTTTTTCATCTTCTAAAGAGGGCTGGAAAAACAGGCTGAAATTTAAATGCAGGATGATTTATTTTCTGACCTTTGGATCACCGAAACTGTGAGCTGGAAAGAAACCTGCTTAATTGGGTAGAAGGGTTCTGGGCAGTGTGGTCCAAGGGGTGTGCTTATCAAGGGACCAGAACTACAAGTATGTGGACTGAATTACTCTTTTAGAGAAGTAACTCATGTCTTGTTTGACTTCTGATGCAAAACAGCTCTCTTTCAAGGGAGACCTTTATACTATCGTTTGCATTGATCTTGTTTTGTTTGGACTTGACTACATCTGGGCTAGTAAATTAAATGGTGCCTGAAAGCGTTCTGTTGCCCTGAAGTAGTCTACTCTAGTAAACTGTTGGAAGGTTCTCTGGCACAACTGTGGCACTCTCAGACTGTTTCTGGTCACAGTTCAGCAGTGAAAATGTTCCAGGGAGTATTCCCAAAAGTAAACTAGTCTGCAGCAATCCTGTTTTTTAAATGCATATGTTTGCTAGCATAGATTTGGCTATTTAGTGCTAGTTAATGTTTATGCCGGAGAAGACTCTTAGGCACAGTTAAATTGCAGCTTGTCTGCTGACAGTAGCTGAAAGTAGAAGGTCACATTCTCTGATTCCAGGCTTCTCTCTTACCTGTGGTATACATAAGGCCTCCAAATGGATGGTGTAAACTACAGCCTAACAAGAGATTCCCCAATACTAGCTTTTCTTGACTCTTATACATGTAGTGCTTGTCCATAGATTATAGAAATGCCTGAGCGTGCATTGCTTGAGGAGAATAAAAATAGTTCAGTTTTTCCAGAATAGAAATTCAGTATTTCAGCAAGCTGTAGAACAGAAGATTTCAGCTTTTGGGACTCTGATGTTTTCTATCGACTAACTCTTGCATTTTCTTGAGATTCCCACTCAAAATTCCTTTTGAATCCCTTCTTTTAAACCTTGTTTGTATCTTTTCATATACTTAAAAGAATCATCTTGGTCATCAAGAACAATCCCCACAGTTTCAGGCAACAAAAAACATAGTAGAATGTATTTTCTTTATCTTTACGTACCACAAGATGAAAAGCTTTATGTCATGCTTAAAGGTCTTTAAGTACAAAACTCAGAAGCCTGAAGAATCTTGCTGGACCTTCCCCATCCCTGGAGGCATTCAAAGCCAGGCTGGATGTGGCTCTGGGCAGCCTGGTCTAGTGGTTGGCGATCCTGCGCATAGCAGGGGGGTTGAAACTAGATGGTCATTGTGGTCCTTTTCAACCCAGGCCATTCTATGATAAAAACAACAGAGCAATTAGATCATATAATTTAATAATGCTTTTATTATAATACTGAATTCTTCTATGATAAAACCTTGCTTCTCGAAGGCAAGAACAAATGTAAAAGTGTAATGGTAGTATCTAGGTCCATCTAGCATCATCAATTTTCTTACTACAGTTGCCATGTAATCCAGGTGTTTGAAATGTAAGGAGAAACAAGACTTCCCTGTCCTTTCCCAAAGCTCAGAACTATCCATCAGCCTGATCCCACTGACCATTACCTTGTGATTGGTGTGTATCATTTGGAATCTGAGATAGTGTGCTGAATCATTACCCCCGACTCACTTTGTCTCTTCGCAGTGTTCACAGCCATTTTTTCCATGTGGCCACGTTCTACAATGGGTAGGATTGGCCTTAAATTTAGGGTTTTCTATGTCCGACCTTATGAAGGAAAGTACACTGGCTCCTTTTATTAGAAGTGAAAAGTGTTTGAGGTTTCTAGATGTGGGAACAGTTGTTCTTAATGAGTTCTGTCACATAGGAAGTACACAACGTCCAAAGCTTCTTGGGGAGTGCAATAAGTTAATTCTCTTTTCTTCCAAGTTTCTGAAGAAGATCACAGCAAGCGAAGCAGTTTTGTTTGTGTGCTGCTAAGCCATGGCGATGAAGGACTCTTCTATGGTACAGATGGGCCTCTTGAACTGAAAGTACTAACAAGCCTTTTCAGAGGTGACAAGTGCAGAAGTCTAGCGGGGAAACCCAAACTCTTCTTCATTCAGGTGAGGTACAACTGAACAGTGATCATCAAATCAGAAGAATACTTCAAAACAAGTACAAAATGGTTAAAAAAATCACTTTATATGGATTTACTTCCAGAATACGATTCCCTTCAGGTCTAGTATTGGAGTAGTCTGCCCTCTTAGTATTTGTAATAGCTGAAATCACCTTAAGTTAAGGTGTTGCAAAATCTTTCTGAATGCTAGCCAATATTTCAGTGAGCTTCTGAATGTACTTTCATATGAATATCCATTCTAACCGAACTGTAATTAATATAAATAAATGCTAGTTACTTTTCTTATGAGTCTTACTAGTCTAATCATCTTCAAAGCTGAAAATATTAATAATATTCTTATCATTACGATTACTGCCTTTTTCTCATTTATTTTTTGTTGTCCATTCTTTCCAACAAATAGGCCTGTAGAGGAACAGAATTAGATTCTGGTATTGAAGCAGATAGTGGACCAGATGAAACTGTGTGTCAAAAAATACCGGTAGAAGCAGACTTCCTCTATGCATATTCTACTGCTCCAGGTGAGAAACTTGCAAAGAAAATGCTTGTTGCTGAAATTGTATCTATGTATCTGCTTGTATTGATACTGGCAGTTCCCAGCGTTCTCCATTCAGTGGCTGATTACTCTGAAGTTTCTGATTTTCTTTGAAGTGCTTGCTACTCTCAGTTCCTAGAAAAAAGCTCATTATAGGTCTTTCTCAAATGTTAATCTGCTGCAGATTGACTTAATCTGACTTGTGCAAATAATTTCCAACAGGAAAAAAGATATTATTAATTCTGAAAGAATAGAGCAATTGAACATCTATGTATATTTGTGTGTGTGTGTATTTATACACACAGAAATGGTGATAAACACTAAAGTATTATTTGGCTGTCAGCTCTATTTCATTGCAGCCTAAGTGAATTAGTGGTGACAGGGCCCTTAGTATGCCCATTACATTATCAGTTACCAGAAGTAAGGTCTAGTCTTCAATTCATGCTTTCAGACCTGAAGATAGTGACAGTGATATCTGTTTTGCATCTTGGCTCTCGTTGTGCTGTCACTGCTCCTGCATATGTGTATTCTGTAATGAAGTGATAAATAATTAATGTGTAAGAGCAGAAGATAATTCTCCTGTCTTTTGATTTTTTCCACCTACTTAAAATTTTCTAGCCTTAGAAAAAAATAGATGGTTAGAAAAATCTTTTGGGTTGAAATTTGAAGGGACTATCAAATCTAAACTTCGTTGATTATGGGTTTTATTTGTTTACTTTAAGACCTTCTCTGCTGTTGGGTATGTTGTGTCATTCTGTAACTGCTATCCTGTCCTGTGTCAGAGGCTGCTACATCTGATCAGCTTGATCTCTTTGTCTTCCACAGGCTATTACTCCTGGAGGAACGCAGCTGAAGGCTCCTGGTTTATTCAGTCTCTGTGTAGAATGCTGAAGGAACATGCCAGGAAACTTGAACTCATGCAGATTTTAACTCGTGTAAATCGCAGAGTGGCAGAATATGAATCCTGCTCCACTCGACAGGATTTCAATGCAAAGAAGCAGATTCCGTGCATTGTGTCTATGCTTACCAAAGAATTTTACTTTCCTTGCTAAAAAAAAAAAAAAAAATTGCACTTTGCAATTTTTCACTTTGGGTTTTTATCTGTAATTTATACACTGTTAGTGCAGAATACCACTTTTAAGTCTGAATTACTGTTCACTGCCATATAAGGCACAGTGAACTATCGGAGAGTTGGATATGTCCGTTATTAGAAGTAACCCATGGTATGGCTAACTTAGCCATGCAAACCCGAGTAGGTGAAGCACAGGAAAATATGAAAGTAGTAAGAATTTGGAAAAATGATGAGGAGGGAACTGAAGAGAAGTTGCATCGTGTACAAGACCTACTTGGTGCTACGTTTCACTTTGCAGAAGGAGCAGAGAAAAGAAGCAAGTCTTGTAAATGGTTTGGTTTTGTATCTTTACCAGTAGGAAGAAGATTCAGAATGTGATGTGTTTGCTAATTACAGTAACGTGATAGTAGTGTCATTACACATTTCTTCTTAAAAGAGAAACAATCAAGTTTTTCAAGTTTAGATTATGAGGTAGCCTAAACCTCTTGTATTACTTAGGACACAAATTGTGAAGAACGGCCATTTCATTTCTTACATATGCTTAGGAGGCATCTTTAGAAGTAAGTTCATTTTGTCTTGATTGTTTTATAATTTTTTATATGGAGCATTAGATGAGGTAATTTTATCAACACGGTATCTAAGTAAACTTGTATTTTTGGCCTTGAAGCTGAGTCACTAAGGGACCCGTCTTTCCAAATGCCTTTTGTTTTGCAGCTCCTAGGGAGAGGTTTAATACTTTTTGGGCATGTACGGGGCCACAAGATTCAATGCAAAAGGAAATCTGCATTCTGAAAAGCCAGCTTTCCTCCTTCTGGCCCTTAAATCAAAGTGGTTCTGCTTTCTGCAGATGTACATACCGCATTTGATCTTTGTGGAAGCCTAAATATGGTGGTACCAGAGAAGTTTCCTTGTCTGCTATCAATTGGGTTAATTACACACGTCTTTTAAAAGAATTTAGTATGTTAATGAATAGTAAACATCAGTCTCTTAGTTTTGACCCTGGATTTCGTGGAATAGGCTTTTAGAAAATTTTAAGGCATATCTGCTTTTGGTGATGTTTCAGCTTGTGACAGGCTTTTGATGAACAGAGGAGGACATTGGTAAATGACCATAAGGTGCTTGCAGAACAAGACTTAAAATTCTTTATATTGTGTAGCATAAATGGTGTTAGCAAATTGATGTCTGCTTCCAGAAGTGTTTGGATTTTTTTAAAATTAAATATTGTCACCTAAATTGTATAATGCTTTTCTATATGTGTTATTTGTTTAGGATCTGATACCTTCTGCAAATTAATTTCAATTACATCCCCCTTTCTCAAAAAAAGAAAGAGCATTCCCTTTTCCCCATCTGCTTTAACACCAGAACCTGAGAAGCTTCTTTAAAGCATTATATACATGCTAGCCAGGTGATAAGGTGAGTGAGTGAAACATGGGGATTGAAGGTTCAAAAGTCATGTAGGCAAGGTGATTTTAAACATTGTAAGTGGGCGCTCTGATGATTGCTGAATAGGAGGAAACTCATCTCTCGCAGAAATGTTTTGGGAGAGAGGGTTAGTCTGTCTTAACGGTTACAGAAACCCCAAATACGTTGTGAACTGCAACACACAGCTGTGCAGTTACATATTTGAGATGACTGGTGGGAATTCTGTTAATCTACTTCAAAGTAACAGGGAGTAGGAATGTTCCTTGAATTCTCTGTTGTGAAAATGTCATTCATCCTGTCCCAGCTAAAGCAGTATTGCTTCAAACACAGGTGAAAGAGCACTAAGGAAAGCAAAGTCTTGGCAATTGGTTTTGATCTGTCAGACATTGTTTACATCTGGGCAGCGTTTTTCCTGCAGGGGTATTTCAACCGTACAAATACCACTCTTCCAAAATAGCTGTTTTGACTGCAGGAGTTCCTGCATCTCCAGGTCCTGAGGGTATTACAGAATTCTACTCAACTTTTGCAAGCTGAAGCTGGGATATACGGGCTCTGGGCTTAGAACCGAGACTCACCAGCAAATGCTTCAGAATCCTTCATGAGAAACAGAAACACTGTGTTAATTCGGGTTCTGTTGTGTATCAGAACTATTATTTAGTCCTGCCTTACAAGACTTAGCAGGACTTAATGAGTAGTCATTACAGACAGTAATCTCCTTTTGGTTCTTTAAAGAAAAAAATGATTCTACAACTTTTCTGGTATTTGCTAAAGTGGAGAAAAACTAAGCTGAAGCTCAGCTACAACAATTGTAGGCTACTGAGGAGGATGCAGAGGTAGGGCTTAGGGAAAGTTCTTAAGCTGAACTTGGAAAACAAGTGCTTGTATTTTCAACTATTCTCACAGCTACCTAGATCACTGCTGTAAATAGTATCTGAAAAGGCTTTTAAGAAGCCTGACCTTAGTCTTTACCTGATTTGAAAAGCCAACCAGAACCACAAACCTGCAGTAAATCTGTGAGGAAATTAACAAAGATGACACAGGAGAGATGAAATGTTTGTTTACTCTAGGAAAACTGGGGAGGAAAAAAGACAACCAGCAAAACTGAGATGTTCAGTGTTGGTTTTTTAAATGCATTTGATGCTATGCAATGGAAGAACAAAGAGAATCAAGAGCCAGGCAATTGTTGTGCTTGGTTTATTATAGCAGGTCAAGACTTCCGTTCTGGAGAAGCGAATCTGTATATTCAATGCAGTTACTTTGGCTAAATTTGTTGTGCTTGGTTTATTATAGCAGGTCAAGACTTCCGTTCTGGAGAAGCGAATCTGTATATTCAATGCAGTTACTTTGGCCCCTCCTACAACAACCTTTGGGACTGTATACTTTCAAATCTACCTTTATTAAAAGAAAAAAAAAAAGATGAGTCAAAGATAGATGCCAGTAAGTCCTTGTAAAGAGTCTGCCCTTGAGCTACCCGTAGAACAGAATGCACGCACTTGATACTCAAAACGTCAATTTCAGCTATGGCCACGTACCTGTCTCTGTCTTGTAGGCATCTGACACCAGTGCTTCCGGAGCAGTCCCAGGAGCCTTAGCTCTGATAAGGCTGTCTCCTCAGTAGCTGCTGGCTCATTCGTAGAAGTGGTGGTTGGAGGGAGCCTCTAGAGGGCATTTCCAGCATCCCACTCAAAGCAGCCCCACCAGCACTGCAGCAGCCCAGCAGCAGTTTCCTTTAGCCAAATCCCGAAAGCCTCTAAGGATGAAAATACAATGACCTTCTCCTGGGCAGTATGTTCTGTACCATGCTGTACTACCCACCCAAGAACACAGCTAAAACAGGCCCCCAGAGCATTCCCAGCGCCCATCCTGAGCCTCCCAAGCTGCAGCCCATGGCCTTGTTGTGGCTCTTCGTCTGGATACATACTGTAATCTCTTCTATTGCAGATGTATTTTTATATACAATTTATATTTTCAAATACGAAGTTACATGTGTCAGTTTTCTGCTTATGGAATCACTTTTAGAAGTATTAACAGTATAGGTAGTAAGGGATAAATTACATCGCGGCAGGAAACTTTTCTCCTTATATCCTGAAAGGAATTATGCTTGTTATGATGGGAAACTACCTTTCAGTGGTGTATCTCCTCCTGTTAGCCAGGGTAAGCAGCAGGACAGTCATAGCAGAGCCTGTTTTTGTGAGATAAAGGGTTCAGGGATAACTACTCTTCACCACCACGGGGTGTCACCGTAGATAGCACAATAATCTCCCAAACTCCTATTAACAAACAACTCAAAAACAAAACCGAAACACCCCTGAATGAAGCAACTGTTTCACAGCTCTTACTGGCTTTGTAAGCCAGGAGTCTTAAAAATCTAATTTTGTAGTGAGGCCTAACTTTTCCTATCGAATCATGTTTGCTTTCTTGCTAGAGACCACTGTGTTCTGTCATGAAGTTGTTGGTCATGTAATTAAAGTGCCTCGAAAGAAAGATGCACAGTATTCATTTTCCAAAGCGTTTTGTTCAATGTTTGCATGAAAGGCTTGGAATTGAGCTCAGTAGGTCACCACTGCTGCACCAAAGCTGAGAGGACTTGCTGGGACCAGCGACGGTGCTCTGTCTGCTGCGAGGCCAAGATGTTGCTGTCTGCTGAACATGGTGAGCTTCACATGAACTCAGCCAGTGAAATTCATTAGCATGGGGTGGCAGAAGACCAACCTAGATGATATAATTGGTCCTCCTGGACTCAAATTCTATATAGAAGTGGGCCATCCCATCCTGAGTTGTCTCCTTCCCTCTAAAAGAGGGTGAAGTTGCTAGTTTTCTCTCACTCACATAAAATGGTGATGTTAGCTGAGTGGTCTGAGAGGATCTGACGCAAGGGTGGACCTGTGTATGAAGGGTACTATTATAGCATTTCATGGTCATTAAGAATGTACAGGTTCTACTTAACCATAACACCTTTAAGGAGAGCAGTGGAAACAACCAGCACTGTGTGGTTTATACTCTTCTGTACAAGAAAGAACATAAGTAAAACTAAGCATTGACAGCTACCTTACAGAAAAATTTCTTTCTGTAAGATCCCTTGTAACAGACACAGGCTTTTCCTCTTTCTCTCCCTTTCGATTTCCGGTGCTAAAGTGAGAATGTTTTGCCTTCCCTTTTATCCCATTCAGCTGAAAGCAGCTTCCTGCAGTCCGCACCTCTTCTGCATGGCACCACGCAATAAGGCTGGCTTAGGGGAGATACCACCTTGCTTTGTCAGCAGTTGGCTTGGGGTCCTGCTGAGGTTTATGGTGTGCAGACTACAACATGGGCTTCATCTGCTCAGCGTGCCAACACAGGGGTTTGAACTGCCTTTGACAGTACCTCATGGAGCCACGTTGGTGTGAGCCAGGGGAGTGGCGAGTGGGCCACCAGGAGGGATGTCAGCCACCAGTAGGGAGGTGGCACATAAGGATGAGCACGTTCTGCAAGCCCCCGGAGAGGGGAGAACCTGCAGCAGTGCTCAGGCCACTCCAAGTCTTTTGAGCTGGACGTTGACCTTAGGAACGTAATCAGAGAGCTGATTATAAATAGTTGGTGCAGTTGTTGATGAGATTAAAATGTGCTGTGGCAGGCAGGCGGTTGGAGGCAGGGGTTACTCCCGTGTGTGCCCAGGATGCTGCGTGCTCATTTGTCTATGGCTGTATGTCGAGCCTGAAAAAGGGAAGTGGCTGAAAAATGCTCAGAAAATGTTCCCAGGGAGGAGGAAGGAGGAAGTCGTGTGGCTTACAAAAGAGGGGTGTGGGACTTGGGGTAAGGGGCCAGGGAGCAGAGAATGAATGAGGAGGGAGGATGGTCACTGCAAGAGTTCAGGAAGCAAAGCCGTCAAACCAAGGGAATGCCCTAGGTAACAGTGGTAAAAACCTCCAGGTAAACCGTCGGTGCTGATCTGTGCTCAGCTGGTGGTGTGTGATGGAGCTGGTGGGAAAGGGAGGGAAAAGGAGCAGGGAAGGAAGTGCAGGAGTTGGGTGGGTAATGGAAGTCAGAAATAGTATTTTATCAACGTGAAGATTTTTCTAATAAGGGGAATCATCGGGGAGACCGCCTGGCTTTTAGTGTGACAGGAGAACTGCGTCTGGAGCAGGCAGCGGTCCATCTGTCAGTGGGGCAGGGGATGGAGCTGAGTTTGCGTCTGCGGATGAGGAAATCCTGGAGGTGAGGTATGCCAAGACAAGAGAAAGAGAAATTAGAAAGCAGGTAGCTGAAGAATCTGGGGGAAACTGATCGTCTAATCCCAGCACCCCCAGTATAAGGGTGTGAGCAGTCACAGCTCGGTGCCACTATGCTGTAACATGGTGAGAATCAGGCTGGGGAACAATCTATAACCTGGAGGGAACGTTTTACCTCCCCGAGTTCTGAGTAGGGGGAGAAATCAAACGCTCTTTCCTGACACGAGGCACAGCGATAGAAGTATTAAAAATAATGCTTCTATGAACAGCGAAACTTCTGTAGTCGAACTTCCTGTGGCTTCGTGCTTCCTGTTTATGTTCCTTTCATGCCACACATGGTGAAGGGTGAGCCCTGAGCGCAGCCTGCCCGGGGCTCTGCATGCTCCTGCCCACAGGGCTGGAGATGGGCATGGAGCTGCTGAGAGCAGAGATGTGGCATTCCCCATGCCTCCTTGCATTGAGAACGCAGGCTGGTAACAGTTCCAGTGAGCTGCCTGCTTTGGGTATCCAGCACTAAGGTTACATGTACAAAGTGTGGAGAGCCACAAGTTTAGTTTACTCCTTGGCTTTCCTCTGGACTTCAACCGCATCTTCATCACTGTCACTTGAGAGATAATGTGGCTGTGGTGGAGCTCACCATTTCCCTCCTTTCTAAAACGGAGGACCATTTGTTTGGCCACCATGTAAAGCACTGACTGCAGGCCCATGCCAATACAGCTACACGGGCCGCCCATTTGCAGGCTACTTTTGGAGCATTAAGGACATGCTTTTGGAGCAGCTTGGAGGGGTGGTGATGTGATGCTGAAAGCGATGGAGCTTAATATGGCATGGCTTTGGGCAGTCCTGGATTCCTGAGGGTGACGGGTGCTGGCAGAGCTGCTGGGACACTGGGCTGCACCCACAGAGCGCTGCAGGCAGGGAGAGTTCGGGCAGAGCGTCACAAACACCTCAAGTACCTGTTTGGAGAGAGGGAAACCTGCAGGAACCTCACCCACAGAGCTAATAGCTTTGTGTAAATGTTATTTGCCAGAATTCCACAAAGTATTTAAAGCTATTTTATGTGCACTAAATGTTCGCTTGCCAAGGAATGATGGATTACCCCTGCTTTGAAGCTGATTGAGAACTATTACCATTACTACCTTATCAGGCTGTTACATATTAGCCCAAGGTACAAGACTATAATGCTTTCCAAGAAAGAAAACTCCTGACTCGACAGCCAAATTCACTCCAAAAGTGAAATGATGGTGCGGGAGCAAAAGAAATGCAAGGAAATTATATGTAATTGCCGTTTCTCCATCTCCTTTATGCAGGGAGCAGGTGACTCAGCGTTCCAATAAAACTACCACCATGGGAAAGGAGGAGCTCTGCCTCCACCTGGCAGCTGCCTGCCTTTGCTGCAGCTATCTGTCTGCTGAACCTTCCCTTGGGGCGGCGGCTGCTGCTGCTGCTTAGCAGCTCAATAGCATGCATACCTGCGGAGTGCTCCTTTCATTAAAAGGAGGATTTGTCACCCCGCATGGAATTCTTTAAAGCAAGGTGCAAATATGCAAATAATTACCATGAGCATCTGAGCTTTATTTATTTATTTATTTAAGAGTCCTCCTCCCTCCACCACTAGCGGTGTCTAGCTGGGCTCCTGGGCCCAGCTGTGACCTACAGAGCCAAGGAAGCAAACCTGCCCTGCTGCCTCCTAGCCCTGGATGACCTGGTTGCTGCTGCTTACTTCTTGGAGGTACTGAAAACACAAAGGCAAACATAACACTCTGCTGGACAACCACTGCATAGAGCTGTGTTACTTCTCACAGCGCTGCACAAAAGTGGGGGTCCCTCCAACAGCAGGACATGTTTGTACCGGGCACTGCAACACTGAACGTGACAGTTGCTGTCTCAGGGGACTTACCATCCACACAGACACAAAGAGTGAAACGAGAGCAGTGAGGAAACCCAATGCCAGTGGTTGGGGGTGGGGAGGGGGCTGAATTCCCTGAGCCCAGGCTGGCACTGAGGCTGTCTGAGCAATATCGCCAGGTTGTTTTTGAGTCTGGATGTTTAGCTCTGCCTATTTAAAACTCCCCTGCTTTGCAAAGTTTGTTTAATCTGTTTGGCCTCTCTCTGATCTGTATGTGGCAAGTCAGCAGGTAAAGTGCATTGTGAGCCTTCTGCACATCACTGATTAAATAAGGCATTCAAAATAAAGCTGCTACTCATATTTGCTATTAATAGCCAATAGTTTTCCTCCTTCCTCCCCCCTCTCCCTTGACCTCTTTCTGTTACAGATACAGAGCAACCCTGCTGGGGGATGATACGTGAAGATTCAGCACCTCCAGCTGCTTTGCTGCAATGCTTCCCCATGAGCCCACCCCAGCAGGACCCGAGCAGGCAGCCAATTCTGGGAACAGAGGACTGCAAGTCGGTGCTGCTGCTGCTGTTTATCTGCCCAGCCCTGGCATCCTGCCTCGAGAGCCTCTCCTGGGCTGTGTTGGCTGAGCAAACCCGAGAGCGTGGCAACGGTCAGAACAACAGAAATGACTTGCTGGGGGAGAAGTGCAGTGAGATGGGCTCTAGAAGAGATGAGTCACTGCCGAGCTGCACTCCAGAAACAGCTCACAGAGCCAGCTGCTGCTGTTCAGAAGATGAACTTACTGGGCTCTGCAGGCTGGCAACAGAGGTGCGGTAGATGAACTTGGCTTCAGCTATTTCAGCGCATGCAGAAGGTGGATCCATTTGTGCCTGGGAAGACCGGGAAGCTGGGTGTGCAGAAGCTGTCCTGAAGCTCTGGAGGTCAGCCTGGGCAGCTCTAGTGCAGGCAGCAGGCAGCACTCCTTATACAGCACTTACTCGCCTGTTAATCATTAAACACTGATTAGAAAAGGCAAAACAGCCAAAGCCTCAAAGGTGGTTCCTGACTTTGCGGCCTTCCAGTACTTGAAGGGAGCTTACAAGCAGGAGTGGGAGTGACTCTGTACATGTTCTGATAGTGATAGGGCAAGGCTTTAAACTACAAGAGGGAAGACTGAGGCTAGATGTTAGGAGGAAATTCTTCACTCAGAGGGTGGTGAGGCGCTGGCACTGCTGCCCAGAGCTGTGGGTGCCCAATCCCTGGAGGTGCCCAAGGCCAGGTTGGAAGGGCCCTGGGCAGCCTGAGCTGGTGGGGGGCACCCAGCCCACGGCAGGAGTTGGGGCTGGGGTGGCTTTAAGGTCCCTTCCAGTCCAAGCCATTCTGTGATTCTATGATTCCATGTCTTGGAAACGGCTCTGTATCTTCAGTGACCATTTTTACTTAAGGTAGAAGAGCCTAAAATTAAACATTTATATTTTGCTCCTTTACAGTTGGCTTCTTTGTTTTTAGGATCACATTCGGCCATCACCAGTCTGTGCTGCAGGGTGAGACAGGGATTGTGCCAAAGAGGAAAGGCTCAGGCTGTCTGTACCTATCCCCACAGACATGTGGGCACAGAGCACAGCCTGGTTTGCTGTCAGGAGGCAGCCCGAGCCAGAAGTGCACTAAGAAGACTTCAAATTCTTCTCTCTGTGCTGCTGGGGTAGGTGTTGGTGGGGTGACAGCCTGTGCTGCTGCTCTGCTGCCCAGTGCAGGTGTGCAGGAGCTATGGAGGCAATTATGAGAGGTGGGGTGTTGGTTAGTCTATGTCGGCCCATCTGCCCTGGGAAGGTGCCACAGTGGGTTTGCTCCCCATGCCTCTCTGCCCTCCAATTCAATATCCCTTGCATGGAGCATCCTATTGGGAGAGCTCCCAAAGTGGCCTGGGCCCCTGCACCAGGTGTCCCTGCCTGAGTAGCACTGAGGCAGAGGGTCCAGAGGGCCCTGCCCACCTTAGCCATGCTGTGCTTCTGTCATTCCTGCTGTGGGTTGTTACTCTGTCTCTGGGCTCTTTCTGAGCGAATCCCCTAGCGGCTGGGTAAAGCAGCAGCTTAATTAATGAGGGCACCCACCTTTACAGAAAGTGTGAGATGCTTTGTGTGCATTGCAAAAGAAAAGCTTTATTCTCACGTCGGTCTTTTTTTTTTTTTNCTGCTTTAACACCAGAACCTGAGAAGCTTCTTTAAAGCATTATATACATGCTAGCCAGGTGATAAGGTGAGTGAGTGAAACATGGGGATTGAAGGTTCAAAAGTCATGTAGGCAAGGTGATTTTAAACATTGTAAGTGGGCGCTCTGATGATTGCTGAATAGGAGGAAACTCATCTCTCGCAGAAATGTTTTGGGAGAGAGGGTTAGTCTGTCTTAACTGTTACAGAAACCCCAAATACGTTGTGAACTGCAACACACAGCTGTGCAGTTACATATTTGAGATGACTGGTGGGAATTCTGTTAATCTACTTCAAAGTAACAGGGAGTAGGAATGTTCCTTGAATTCTCTGTTGTGAAAATGTCATTCATCCTGTCCCAGCTAAAGCAGTATTGCTTCAAACACAGGTGAAAGAGCACTAAGGAAAGCAAAGTCTTGGCAATTGGTTTTGATCTGTCAGACATTGTTTACATCTGGGCAGCGTTTTTCCTGCAGGGGTATTTCAACCGTACAAATACCACTCTTCCAAAATAGCTGTTTTGACTGCAGGAGTTCCTGCATCTCCAGGTCCTGAGGGTATTACAGAATTCTACTCAACTTTTGCAAGCTGAAGCTGGGATATACGGGCTCTGGGCTTAGAACCGAGACTCACCAGCAAATGCTTCAGAATCCTTCATGAGAAACAGAAACACTGTGTTAATTCGGGTTCTGTTGTGTATCAGAACTATTATTTAGTCCTGCCTTACAAGACTTAGCAGGACTTAATGAGTAGTCATTACAGACAGTAATCTCCTTTTGGTTCTTTAAAGAAAAAAATGATTCTACAACTTTTCTGGTATTTGCTAAAGTGGAGAAAAACTAAGCTGAAGCTCAGCTACAACAATTGTAGGCTACTGAGGAGGATGCAGAGGTAGGGCTTAGGGAAAGTTCTTAAGCTGAACTTGGAAAACAAGTGCTTGTATTTTCAACTATTCTCACAGCTACCTAGATCACTGCTGTAAATAGTATCTGAAAAGGCTTTTAAGAAGCCTGACCTTAGTCTTTACCTGATTTGAAAAGCCAACCAGAACCACAAACCTGCAGTAAATCTGTGAGGAAATTAACAAAGATGACACAGGAGAGATGAAATGTTTGTTTACTCTAGGAAAACTGGGGAGGAAAAAAGACAACCAGCAAAACTGAGATGTTCAGTGTTGGTTTTTTAAATGCATTTGATGCTATGCAATGGAAGAACAAAGAGAATCAAGAGCCAGG